>JAHBCN010001852.1:0-105295 GCA_019359885.1 Listronotus oregonensis | reverse complement strand
ACTTCCGTAAAAAAATTTGGTCAAAATCGGAGAGAGACAATTACCCAATTGCAAATTTATTGACAGAAAAAAACCTAAAAACGCCTTTCTCTGATTTGCTTTCTGCGTCGAATGAGCTATCGCTCATACTTTTCGAAGCTGTCTAACTATTTTTGCAGAAAACAGAAAACACACTTCTCGACTAAACTAAAAGATTTAAAAATTACACATTTAACTTTACCCCGGTATAAGAAGGCCTATAATAAAATAAATTTATTAGCAAAAATACGTCGAACCTTCCTTTAATAAATTGGTCTAAAATTGGCCAAGAAAATCAAGTGTTTTTTTCAGTTTATTTTTATTCTTCAATTTCTATAGCATCCTATTTAATTTCCTTAAAGAGTTATTAATATGTTTATTAGGCGGTATTTAAGTTTACTCTAAAAAGCCAAATTATTAAAATTGAAGGACCATTTTTTTTAACAAACTTTTTTATTATAAGTATCCACTAATTAGTCGACAGAAGGCAGATTTAATTTTGTACTCAAATTAAACAAAAAAAAAACATAAGATACAGTACCCATATAGAAATTTACAAAAGCTAACAAAGTAAGCTAAATATATTTGTTTAATGCTGAATTAAAAATTAGGCAAAGCAATAAAATAAAATATAGACAAGCTAAAAATCTAAAAACAATGATTGAAAAATTAGAATATTATCTATTAAAAAAATGTAATTCAGCTAGAAATACCTATAACTTCTATATTATTTTAAGTTACCTGTATTTTGTCATGCACTTTGAACAAGTTTCATCAACTACTAACCAAATAAAAAATTGAAACCTAAGTTAGGTATAAAGAAATAAAAAATTAGCTAAAAATTGTGATAGCATACCTATACTAATCTATCTATATAGAAATTAGGATTGTTGATATACACACTTGAAAAATAAAAAAATATGTTACTTATAATAAGTCCTATATAAAATGCAGTTAATTCCGTTTTTTTTTTCAAAAGTAAGTAGGCATACCTATAGCAAATATGTTGTAAAAAGTTACGAAATATTAAGAGTAAGCGTTTTTAATGCTATTAACGCCGCGCCGCGCCGACGGAACAAAAAAAATATTTTGAATACCTACGAGTATATTATATTTATATAAAGCATTAAAAATATAGGATACTTGTTTCGTCAAAATATATTAAAAATTTTAAAAAACCGTGTGCATTTTACATGGTCGAATTTTACAATTATGATTTTATAAGTATCTCCAGACACTTAAAAATTGGATTAAAAAATGTAATATCTAGCTAACCAATCCTTAAAAATTTTTACCGCTATCTCACCGTCAATTTAATTTGATAAAGTAAATTTTATTCCAAGAAAAGCTTTGTAATTGTAAAATATTTTTACTAACGCGTTATCAAAAATTAATCAGTTACCTTTCCGTGTTACAGCAATGACGATAAAGGTATCCAAAAGGGGACATAAAACACGCAAAAATTAAATCACTCTTTTTGAAACTAGAAGCGATCTTCATTTAAAACTTGGAAACAAAAACAAAAACTTTACTATACGGTACATTTCCAAGAATCGAAACGCTTGCTACACATCGCTGAATTAGAATTTAGAATTGTTAGTTCGTTCGCCAGACGATAGTGGCGTCATCGAAGGAGGCGTGGCCAATTCCCCTCGAAAGTTGTCAAGGTTTTCATAACTCTCCGACCAACGAGCGTGGTGTTTCAACGAGGCGTAGTCATAGTAACCGCGGCCCCGAGTAAGCTATTGGTGAGAACGTTGCTATGGCGACTACCCTCCCCTCACAACCCTGTGTTTGACTACCTAAAGCTCTTGGTACTTCACATCGGCTTGTAGTATCTAAGTAAACAGGCTGCAAGGAGTATTTGTTTTTCCAATCAGTGCAGGTTTGGAATACCTAAAGTGTTAACTTGTTTGTGAAACCGTTCGTGATGTAAACAATGAAACAAAACCTCCGACGACAAGTTAAGATCGAATTGATTGTTTCGAATCGCAAGTGCGCGTAAAGACTTTGTTAAACTTTTAACGCTAGTGGAGTAATTTTTTTTAAGTGCAATAGTTGTAGTGCAATATCATAAAAATGCTAACGCAGAAATTATATCCCGACGTGAGCAGCATGTCTACATCGGCCAACGCGATGGCTCCGATGACCCCCACGTACTCAATGAATTCCATGTCTTGTGTTCCGATGGCCTCAATGAATTGTTCTCCACAGGCCCCTATGTTTGGATCTGGAATGTTATCTACCGACATGACAAATAACAATATGACCATGAATTCAAGAATCCAACATAGACAAGCAGTTCTTAATGATTCACCCCAACTCGGATACACCGCTATAGGGTCACCAATCTCAAATATGGCATCATGTATGGGCACTACAATGTCCGGTATTGGAAATTATTCTCAGATAGGTAGGGGTGATTTGGGAGGAGGCGATACATCACCAAATTCCGCTCTTCAGAGGGTACGAACGGAGAAACCCTACAGAAGATCGTATACTCACGCGAAACCACCGTATTCTTACATATCTCTTATAACTATGGCTATTCAAAATAGTCCTCAGAAAATGCTAACTTTATCGGAAATATATCAATTTATTATGGACCTCTTTCCATTTTATCGACAAAACCAGCAAAGGTGGCAGAACTCTATCCGGCATTCACTTTCGTTTAATGACTGTTTTGTTAAAGTGCCTCGAACTCCCGATAAACCCGGTAAAGGTTCGTTCTGGAGCCTTCATCCAGACTCCGGTAATATGTTCGAGAACGGTTGTTATTTGCGACGCCAAAAACGATTCAAAGATGAGAAAAAAGAAGTCCTAAGGCAAACGCACAAAAGTCCGTCGCATAGTATGGATAACAGCAATAGCTCTGGAAAGAAAACTCCATTGCATAGTAGTGAGGATAAATCTCATCAGTTGGAAAAATCGTCGGAAAACAACCTCAGTTCAATGATGAATATCCATCCGAGTAAGCTCGACGTCGAACAAATGAATCTTCTTAATGCGAATGACCTAAACAATATGCATCAACAACATCATCATCAAAATATGTCTCATGAAGAACTTTCGGCCATGATAAATCGCAGCAACCACCTAGCGTTAAGCGAACATCAGGCAATGTTGCATCACAGTACCATGAACCATCATCTAAAGCAGGAACCCACCGGATACACTCCGTCGAATCATCCCTTTTCGATTACCAGACTTCTTCCCACTGAAAGTAAGTCAGATATAAAAATGTATGCAGATATGCAATATGGCTATAATAATTTAACTCCACTTCCCAATGCTATACATTCTCATACGTCATTAGGGAATGATTACTACAATAGTCCTTCTATCTACCACTCATCAACGGGGACCACGAGCTTGTGACAGTATCCTTTAGCCTAGAAACAATTTTATTTGTGACCTCGAATAAATTGGTGTAAATAATTTTTTACATATAATATGGATTTGTTCAGTGTATATAATATATATGTTTTTTTTAACGTAATCTGTATATAAGACGGAACATTGTAGAGTGAATTTTTGTTCTAAGTGATATTGTTATATCAACAAAATATTATTTGTTGTGTGAAAGTTATAGGTATCGATTTTGAAAATCTCACAAAAAATTTGATCTGTCGTTTTTATGTTTTATATCCGAATTATGTACATAATATAAAAATAATTGTCCTAAAAATTTAATTTTTGTTTCTTATATTAAGAAGCAAGCTAATAAATAATTATCAAATAATTAAATTAATAAGTCAGTATATTAATTTAAAACTGCCGTACCTACATTTAAATTTCTGAATATGTTCAATTACCTAAATAATTTTGAAATATTTATCATTTTGTACAAAAAAAATTTTTAAATTAAAAACAATAATATCTGCAACACATTACCTAATTTAAAACAATTCTAAGAATATATATTTGTATGAAAATTATATTTTTATGAAATGTTTAATAAAAAGAATGATGAAAATATGTGGGTAATTATTAGAATATTTTAATCGTATAATTATTTTTAAATTAGCTACATAATTTTAAATGGATATGGCAAAAATTATTTTATCTCATTTCAGCAACTTTTTTATTGTAAATTTTTTATCCCTTTATATAATCTAAAATGTAAAAATGTACAGTATTTGTAAAGATGTAAATTTTTAATCAAATATATTGTGATGTTCTTAATATACTTGTCCTTTTGTATAAGTATATTAAATCTATAATAAATATGTGCAACTGATGTGAACTTTGTAAAATATAAAATTATATAAATTATGTACAATATTTTGTTTTGACATAATAAATGTTTCACATCCTTATATTGTTTTTTTTTAATTAGGTACGTAAATAAGGAAGATAATTTAAAATTTTGTGATCAACAGAAATAACAATAATATGCAATTTATATAATTAAAACTTAGGTTTACTCGATTTTTTTCAAATTTATTATTACGCATGTATATAAAAATAATTAATATTTGTCAGACTTTATTTTGAATTTGTTGCCATTTTTTAATAGGTATAGGTATAAAAATTCTTCAAAAATTTAAACAAAGTTAGATTTAAAAAAAGACTTAATTTATTTTGAAACCTTTTTTGTTCATTAAATAAAACAGGTTCACCAAAAAAAAGTGGTGTGTGCTGGGTGTCAAACTAAAATTTTCTGGCGTATCTTTTTCCACTGAACACGAATCTGAAGTCAGAATTGGGGGTCAAACAGCAAAAAATAGAAAAAAGGTTTAAGTTCAGATATTACCGATTATTTTATTTCAAATAACGTCAATATCTCAAAAACTAAAAAAAATACACGAAACTTTATATGACATACGGCCGAGTGATGATCGCGTTGTTAAATTTAGCAATGGACTTAGCAATTGTTAAAAGTTAACAACGGTTTAGAATGTTTAACAAAACGTCATTGTCAGTGTTATTCAATGATTTTAGTAGGTAACTTGTTAAAATCTAACATTTTGCTAAACATTCTAAACCGTTGTTAACTTTTAACAATTATTAACAACGCGATCATCACTCGGCCGATAAACTATGTATTTTTACAAGACCTCTAATTTAGGTTTAGGTGCGCAATATTTTTCGAGTTATAATCCAAAAACCGAATATTCAGGATTTTTTCTGAAAAAATGAGTTTTTTTTTAAGTTTTTGTTTTTTTTTCTGCAAATTTTTAGTGAATTGCGATTGAAATAAAAAAAAATTAATTATTTATTAAAAAAAAAAACAAAAAATATTAATAAAAAAATATATATTTATATAATATATAAATATAATTTTTTTTTTCAAAATTAGGTACATTTTTTTGAAATCTCTTATTATTTATATTATTAAAAATGTTTATATATCGTTTTATAAAGACAATTTAGAAAGCATAATTTCTGTTTTATGAAACTTTTTGTATCTCTTATAGTTTATATATTCCTAGTCCAAACATTCCGTGGTAGCAGGTTTCTGCCGAAAATGTACTGTATCAGTTTTTTTGGGTTTTTCTCATTTTTGCTGTTTGACTCCATTTTGACTTCAGTTCGTGATTCGGCGGCAAAACAAACTTAATTTATTTTAAAACCTTTTTGTTTATTGGTAAATGTTTACAAAAATGAATAATTTTAGCTAGCTAACTTTAAAAATCAAACTAGCAAAAATAGAAAAGGCGTAAGTTAATTTTAACGATTTTTTTATTTCAAACGATCAATATCTCAAAACTAAAAAAACACGAAACTTTAGTTTATGCAATAAATTATAATCCAAAACCGAATATTTTTTCTAAAAAAATGATTTTTTTAAATTTTTTTCTGCGAATTTTAAGTGAATTGCGATTGAAATAAAAAAAAATATAATTAATATATTATTATTAAAATAAATAATTAAAATATTATATAAAAAAATATATTTTATACTCCATATATATATATAATTATAAAATTATAAATTTTTAAAAATTAGAAGCTAATCTTTTTTGAAATCTCTTTTATTTATATTTTATATAAATTTATATATATCTTTTATAAAGACAATTTAGAAAGCATAATTTTGTTTTATGAAACTTTTTGTATCTCTTATAGTTTATATATTCCTAGTCCAAACATTCCGTGGTAGCAGGTTTCTGCCGAAAATGTACTGTATCAGTTTTTTTGGGTTTTTCTCGATTTTTTGCTATTTGACTCCCAATTTTGACTTCAGATTCGTGTTCGGCGGCAAAAAAACTTAATTTATTTTAAAACCTTTTTTGTTTATTAGGTAAATGTTTACAAAAATGAATAACTTTTAGCTAGCTACTTAAATAAGTCAAACAGCAAAAAATAGAAAAAGGCGTAAGTTCAGATTTTAACGATTTTTTTTATTTCAAACGTCAATATCTCAAAAACTAAAAAAATACACGAAACTTTATTTATGACATAAATTATAATCCAAAACCCGAATATTTTTTCTAAAAAAAATAGATTTTTTTTAAATTTTTTTCTGCGAGTTTTAAGTAAATTGCGATTCAAATAAAAAAAAATATACCTATATTATAAAAAAAACATTAATAAAAAAATATATTTTGAACTGAATTTTTTGTCAAAATTACATTTTTTTTTATATCTCCTTTAGTATTTTTATTATTAAAAATGTTTATATAACTTTTTATAAAGACAATTTAGAAAGCGTAATTTCTGTTTTATGAAACTTTTTGTATCTATTATAGTGTTTATATTTCCAGTCCAAACATTCCGTGGTAGCAGGTTTCTGCCGAAAATGTACTGTATCGGTTTTTTTTTTGGATTTTTCTCGATTTTTTGCTATTTGACTCCCAATTTTGACTTCAGATTCGTGCTTGGCTGCAAAAATATGCCAGAAAATCTTAGTCCGACAACCAGCACTCACCACTTTTTTTGTGGACCTGTGTAATTTTTAGAGGACAACATATATTGGCTATACAAATTTTGAAAAATAAAATAAATGTCTGTAGGCACCCAATTTATGTCAAAAATATATTTTTGTGCTGATATGGTATTTAAAAAATAAGTTTTAGGTACATGTATGTATATGATATATGAAAACAATGGGTTGGACGATAAACTTAAACAAAAAACGCAGATTGTTCAGTTTTTTTTCTACTGTACATACCTAAAGTAGTATACAGGATGTCCCAAAAAACTCCCCACCATTCAGGGGTAGACTCTACGGCCAAAAATATGATGAATCACTTATGTCAAAATTTCGAAAAATGTCTTCTTATGAAATTTTAGCCATTTTAAATATTGAAATCAGTCGATTTTCGCCAGTCTTATATTTTACTTAAAATTATTAATTTAAATTTAGTCATCCTTGATAAAGACAGAATAGTAAATTTCGAATGTCAAAGTCAATCCTAGGTCCCCGGATCTTAACCCAATAAAATTTTGATTTTTGGGTTATCTGAAAAATACGCCGGTTTACTATGTCCTACCCAACAGTAAAGATGATGGTATTTTTGGCATTTACTGAGCTTTAGCACATAATAAAAACAAAACAATAAGCCGTGTAGAAAACAATTTTATTCGCCGTTTGTAAATTAAAATGATTTTTTTATTATGTGTTTAGTAAGTAAATGATTTAAATTTAAAACGTTTGATTTGATGTTTCGAAAATTGCTTCATTTCATTATTCAAGATGGCCATAATTTAATAAGGAGATATTTTTCGAAATTTTGACATAAGTGATTTTTATCTTGTTTTGGTCGTAGCGTCTATCCCCAAATGGTGGGGAATTTTTTCTGGGACACCCCGTATACAGGGAAATAAAATATGGTAAAGAGATATTTAAAAAATGTTTTTATTTGGTTCTATAATACTGCTTACTGTAGTAAGTAAAAACAAAACGTTATAATAATATTTTTGTAGAAAGCAAATTTCTTTGAATTTGAATTACGTGACTACATATCGAAGGTCGACTGGTTTTTAATTTATTTTTCTCATATATTATTATTGTATCTATATTTTTTTATCTTAAAAATTTTAACATACACATATTTCAATTTGCTTAGTTTAAAAAAATCATTCAGCAGTACCAAGGGCGTAAAATAGCACTGCTGGAAGTTCATTAGCTGATGGCATAAAAGTGTTTTAAGGCGGCGACTGACTTGTAACCGAACGTTATAATATAGTGCTCGCTACGAGCATTACATTACAGCAACCCGTTCAGTTCATACCATATCGTAGCAAATATTCGCGTTTGAATGCTCGGTTCACGAGTTATCCACCATTCGTCTTCACAGTGTCGTCAAAAATGTCAGAAATGGAGGTCGCGTTTGCATTTCTGCTAGTACGCTATTGTAATTTAAAGACGAAAAAAAGAAAAAAACGCGTTTGGGTAACGAATTTGTACAGAAGCAGACAACAAAACGGTGGACAGTCTTTATTAGGCATTCTCAAAAATCAAGAATTCACAGGCCAATACAAAAACTCCATTCAAATGAGTGCAACAGATTTTTGAACTCCTGGTTAACTTGATCGGACAAAAAGTGGCCAAAGCAGACACTTTCTTTAAAAAGGCGATAACAGTGACAGAAAGTTCCGCTTTTTTTTTTTATTTTAGCTAACTTTGTTCTAAGCGACTCCAGTAGGCTGTTAATTTTTTTACATTTTTTTATATCTATCCCCATTTTATCCGCCAGTTCCTTCCATGCGTCATTTTTTTCTAATTTGTTAAAATTAATCTTTATGACGGCGATCCCAAAGATTTGGATTTTCTTTATATTTGTCAATAAAAAGCAGGGTTTTCTTACGATCCCACTGCATCCTGATTCACACAAAATGCAAAACCTCAAAAATAAATTTAATTTAAATAATAAAATAGGAAAAAACCACTACTTTCCATACGCGCGCAATGAACAAACTGATTCACTGATTGACTAGCGCCGAACACTTCAAAGGGATTCGCGAAAAAACCGATAACCCGACAGAGCAGCGGCGAGCGCGAGCAGCTCGCCGCGAACGGCGCAGTTTTCTGTATTCACTGCGTGAATGTTCGATGTGTAACATGTTACATTACAACGTTTAGTTACAAGTCAGTCGCCGCCTTTACACCAGAGGTGCAAACAACATTTTTTGTACGACTGAGATTAATAACTAAGCAGTTTCTGCAGTTACTTTTTCTTATCTTTTGTTTAACACTGGTATATTGGATTCTCTACTGTCATTGATTGTTAAAACTGGTTGCACAGTTTAAGTTTAAAAAATTGATTAACAACTGAATTAATGTTTGGTTAAACATCCTAAACCGTTCTTAACTTTTGTGCAACCCGCCATAAAAGGTATCAAAAAATAATTACAAACAAAGTTGTCAAGAAAATGGTTTTTAAAAACCTTTCCGGCAGTTCCAGTATTACCACCAAAAAGATTGATAAGTATTATAAATCAAAAAGATTGAGCAAGAGGAAATTTACCAGTTTTTTGTTTCAAATTGAATTAGTGTACTTTTAAATAAAAAAATGTTGTTTTACTAAAAATTGGTGCCTTACTTATTGTTGTTTTATAAATTTATAAATGCAGGCGTTTTTGTTACTTCTTCGCCCTAGGACATAAAAGTGCAATTTTTTGCCCTGTGGCGTAAAACTGTAATTTTACGCCCGATCGTACAAACAGTTCTTAGATCCAAATTAAACCAAGTTCTTCTCTGACTTGACAAGTTTTTTACTGATTTCAAAATGTATAAGTAATGTAAAGTAAAGCTATTCAAAATCATTTTGAGATACTACACAAATTATATCCAATCTACTCTACAAAAATTAGGTTTATTTATTTTAAAATGTTGGACATAAAAGGTCAAGATATTTTTTTTCTAAAAACTGTTTCAAGTATCTACACCAAATAAAAAATAATAAAACTGAACCCGAATTCCGAAGCCAGTCCGGACCAAGGAAGATTAAAGGTGTATGGAAGGCCAATGCTGTAGAACAAAATTGTCCAGGCGTGCAGGGCAGCGGGAATAGAGGAATCGGCCCAGCGGAGTTTGCACAATGAATCGTAGGTCAGGTCCGGACTTCCATAATTCTTTGTTACCATGTATAAAGTTGACATTATCAAATGTCAAATTCAGACTAAATATACGTTCTCTATTTTTTTTATTTTTTGCACAACATTGTCAGTTAATAAACGAAACTATTATAGAATATTTAAAATTATTGTGTATTACCTATTTGATTTTATATCATCACATTTAACATGGAAAGAACTGATGGCGCCATTTCACAGCCTTCTATTTAAATAGTTGATATGGGAGTTTCGTATTTTTATCAAAAATCTTAATAACATAATTAACAACACGATTTTTTAAAATAAATTTCAAGAAAAGTAAAAACTTTATTTATAAACCATAATTTGATCTGGTTGTTTGTGTTTTAGGGTTATACAATATTTTATAAATTTATAATTTGTATAAAAGTAAAATAAAATAGTGTTACCCCATGCAGATAACATAAACAAGTTTAATAAGAAGTATAGAGATAGTCCACCAAGGCTAAGGCTTTAATACTAACGTACCGTTAAGCGTGGTAAAGGGGACTTTATCCACTCCAAACCTAAATATTTGGAGAAGGGAAAACTTCTGCGGATAGCAGATTCTAATCTAGACACTCTGGGGATGATGGAACAAAGAAAGTGGGAAGTTCGGGGCCTCTTAAGTTGGACTGTGAAAGGAGGCATAAAAGTGGCACTACATGCTACTCTGTTGAAAGCTGTCAGAGGAATTATACGTGCCAACTCCTCGGAGCAAAAGCCGTGAAAAAACCTCTAAAAATGCAACATATCCCCTCCAGCTCGTCGGTGGGAAAGAGAAGGAAGCTTTTCTGTAAGCGTGGGATCATTAATAAGACGAACAGATCTTTTTTGAATGGAATCAAGAATGATAAGAGTTGTAGGAAATACCATTGCCCAGACATGAGAACAATATTCTAAAGATGGTCTGATTATAATACATACAGAGTATACAAATTAGACGGATAGAAATACTTACTGGCTTAAAAGAGGAATCCAAGCTTTTTTAAAGCAGCTGAGGCTATGGATGTAAGGTGTTTCTTTAGATTAGTTTATGGTCTTGTGAAAGTGATATTTGAATTGACTTGCGCTTGTGTTCCTATAATGAGGGGTATTCCGGGTATGTTACCTTTAGATTTTCAAGACCATAGAACTTTTAGGCATTTTGTTACGATATTGTAAGTAACAAACAATAAACACAAAATTATAGTCACAATTAAATACACCAATAATTACTAAAATATAAAGGTTTTTATCGATCCAAAAAACTACTAAAACCACAAAATAAAATGAAACAAGGCAAAACAATCGAAATAAATACGGCGCAAACGACAACAAAACTTGTAATTTGCTTGGAAAGGTTGATGAGACAAAGGCACAGCGCGGGTGTGGTTCCATAAACACCACACCGTCGCACACGAAAACGGGACTCCGGCTCTGTCAAAAGATAGTGTGTTGCCTACCTATAAACTGTGTATAGGTAGGCATCACATTACAATAATTTTGTTACTGCGCATTTTTTTAGTGGGCCGGACATTTTTTGATCGAATAGGCCATAGCATTGGGCTTCCATAAACCTTTAAACTTCCTTGATCCGGACAATGCATGGCGTACAAACAAATATTTTTTGAATATAAATATTTTTTCTTTGATATAGAATGCCTAGTGTTTGACTATTGTTATGATTTATTTGATCCCACTCATTATTTTATTAAAAATTATGTGATACCTATTATTTATTTTATTTTTATTTTTCGGCAACGTTTCGTTTTCGAAGTATTCATCATCAATTGGAAAATAAAACTTACCTCATTTTCACTATATTTTCCCTTCTTTTTGTACACAATTCTTGATTTTTACACTTAAGTGGCACACAATATTTTATAAACACCAGTAGCGGATTTACTCATTTGCCGCCAGTAGGCTAATTAAATTTTGCCGCTCCTACCGACCTCTATATTTTAATTCGCTAGTTCACAATCATATTAATTACATTTTTATGCCAATAAGATTGCAGTTTTATTATTAGTGCACTATCGTCCTCATAACACCACATTTTTTCTTAATTAGTATGATTTTGAACTAACAAATACAGTGCACGGATCAGAACTTACAAATAGATGTCGGGAAGCAATTAATAAACTAACGAAAACCGCCAGAGTCACCCTGCAATGGGTCCCTGGACACAAAGGGATCCCGGGGAATGAAATGGCTGACAAACTCGTCAATTTGGGAGCTGAGAACAATGGACCTGAATATACCATGGGAATCTCTTACAACACGGATATGACAGATAACAACATGGATAGAGAAACGGTTCGATGAGAACTGGAAAAGACAAAAGCCAGACAATCAAAGGATATTATTGGGGAAGAACTATGGAAGGACCTACCCATGAACATAAAGGACTTCAATAGGGTGCAAATGAGAAACCTGACAGGCATACTGACAGGTCATTGTAGAAACAGACACTATCTCAACAAGATAGGAAAAAGCGAGACAAGTACATGTAGATGGTGTAGAGAGGAAATAAAGGACGCCATACATGTAGTTAGAGATTGCCCAGCACTAGGGCACATTAGGGAAAATGTCTAGGTACGGCATGGCTGGACCTAAATGACATAAGATTCCTACCACTAACGGGACTCGCATCACTAGTGAGGAAATTGGGGCTCTAGTAAGCAAAACGACAGCACCATATCAGTGTAAAAGGAATGCATACGTAAGGGACAGTACAGGGTGACAGAACCTGTGTATGCTTAAGGGTTGGTGTAGAGCATAATGGGCTTAGGCCTTAGTGCTCAGGGTCCCAGCGAGGAAACTCACCATGCTACAATAGATAGATAGAGATAGATAGATGATTTTAAACTGGGGTCAGTTCTTTAATTATTTCTAGAACCCAACAATTTAATTGAGATTGCGAAAGAAATAGTTTTTTGACATATTTCTGAGTTAATAAAAGCTCAATCATGTAATATGGATAAGGCAGGGTAAGAAATGCCCTAATACTACTTACACAATATTGTAAATTCAGTTAACTTTTATTTTTATTGCGCTTAGTTGTGGTTAGTTGTGGTAGTTTAAAAACAATATCTATTTTTAATTTTTTGGAAAAATTTATTTAAGTCCTGAAACATATTCAATGGTGAATTGTTTGTGTCGAAGTAATAACATATAAGTAGACATATAATTATGAACTTTTTTAATTTTTTGTAAGATATAAACAAAATTTGGCCAATTTGCCGCCCTAAATACCTCTAGACTCTAGCCCAGTGGTTCCCAAACTTTTTTTAGCCCCTTTTTGAAATTATGAAGTGGTCGCGTCCCCACTTCCCTCGACTAAACAGAAACATTCCTTTTACTAAAAAAGAGACAATAATTTATAAACATGACATTTGAACACTTATTTAATCTAATGCGAAGTATGGTGCTGCATTGCCTTAACAAGGAAATTCTTGGTTTTATCTTTAAAAGTACGCAGCGTAGGTCACTAGCATCATCAAGCCGGCACCGTTTTTTTGTTTTAATTTTCATTAAAATAAAAAATTCTTTTCACATAAGTAGGTTGTCGAGAATGGTATGTAAAATTTCAAAGCCATTTCCGCGATTAAAAGATAGATGGGAAGATATTTTATCCAAAATGTAGTAATCACCAAATTTTTAAAGTCATTTTTTGCCACTGAGTCGTGTTTTTAGTCGATTGCTTGTTCTTGCATTTCTTCTGGAAGGATTTTTATATCAAAATTAAAATGACTTTAAGCATATTTATGTTCATCATTGTCATGTAAATTAGAAAAATATCGTTGGAATTCATTAAAGGGACTTTCTAGATGAAATATAATATCTTTTGTAATCTCTTCGTTTTTAGCAGTGTCGTCGCTATTCTCCATTAATAAACCCAATTTCGGAAATAGGAAAAAAATTGGTGTTTGAACTTGCAGACGACGTTTCCATATATAAATCTTTTTTTTTTAATTTGAACTGATTTTTTGTTATTTTAAAAATAAAAATTTGTAATAATTTTTCTGAGCTCTCGCGCCCCCCTGGGGGGCGCGCCCCTCAATTTGGGAACCACTGCTCTAGCCTATTTAGCCTGCTGGTAAATCCGCCACCAATAAACACCTTTTAAAAACTTGTATTTTTGTTAATTTTACACCTTTTTTCTTTTAAATTGTAAACTTTAAAGTTCAAAGGCAGCAGCCTCAAGGATAACGCAAAAACATCATGAACATCAAAAAATCAAAAGTTTTAAATCCAAATGCAAGTAAAATTTATGCCTTGTGTGGTTAGAAAAAAACGTTTTATTTAAATGTTGTTCCTTAGGACCTTAAAAACAGCATTTTTTGGTTAATAACCACATGTTGGGTGTGTACCCTTAGCTGAAGATTTTAAAACCCAGATGTTTTAATATTCTTCATCTCTAATAAAATTTAGAAGTAATTGAATTAAAAAGGAATCGATTCCCGATCCTTTTAATATTCTACAACGAATCCGGATCGCAGACCTTTTTTTTAAAAGGCAATCGATTCCAGCATTCGAATCCTTAAAAAAGAAACGATTCCCGGATTCCATTCCTACGCAGCTCTGTTATACATCGCCTCTCTTGCTTCAATATTTTTTGTATAAGTTTTGGGATTGGGTTTCACAAAAGATCCATAGGCTAACAAGTTCGTAACTAAGAATCTAAAATGTCTTTGGTTAGGTTGTTGCCGCTCCGGAAATTGTTCTTCGTATGCAAGTGCTGCAGCTTCTGTATTTTTGTTAGATTTAAAATAAATTTCTAGCATATCCACCTTTTCATCATTGGAATAATTAAGAGCCATTATTGTAACTACTTAAAATAATCAAAACTTGAATCTTTGTTGAAGGCGTTTCTAAACGAGAAATAAGATGCACGCTAATTTTGTCATTTACATTATTTAAATTATAAGATGCGTATCATTTGTTTTTTAGAAACGGGGTGGCCATTACGCAGTCTAGTCTAATTGTAAGCCTACTATCAAATAAACAAAAATTATCGTTTTTAGAGCTTAAGCAATCTGAAAACCTAGACTTGTGATACATGAATGAAAAGCTCTTGAAGAGCTCTTTTCAAAAATGTAAAAATCCAATATGGCATCCGTATGAAAATCCAAAGTTTGGGTAAATATATCAAAAACAAATAAAGTTAGAAAAATATTTTTACTTAAATTAAATTCTTCTTAAAAATTTTTTCTAATTATGTAGTAATCTTAAAACCGTAAAATTGTTTTTTTGCGAGCTGCAGGCAAAAGTTAAAAATGCACCATTTTGGTTTTTCTTAATTATCTCAAAAACTATAAAAGATAAATAAAATCTGAAAGCAGATTTAATTTTGCAATTAAATTGTCTAAAACTTTCCTAATTTAACCAACAGTGTAGCTCTAATGGTTCCCGAGTTACCAATACATGTAGGCTCAATTCGGCTATACCAATAACTTTAACATGTGTGCACCGTGACACGTTGTATTTTTTAGCTTGTTTGATATCGGTTAAAATAAGCCAATCTGCAGGGTTTTTTTCCCGAAAACCTGATGATGAATTTATTACCTGTGTGGTGTAATAAATCCAACTGGTAATGGTTAAAAATATTGATTAAATAGGTTATTAACAATTAAGTAAGTTTTTTTTTGGGTAACAGGATACTATACGCAATTTTCAGGAATTTAGGTGGGGAATTCAAACCATGACTAAATTTAGAAGGTGACCTTGTTATTTTGGACTCGTTTTTCGTCTAAATTTAATATTAAACGTATTTTTAAATTTTTTTTGATAAGATAACGCAAAAGCAATGGTGTTTAATATTAGATAGAAGAAGAATGTCCCATATTAAATTTGAGTAATATTAAAAACACCGCCAATTATTATTTTTTTAAGATGTTTTATTAAAGAGATTTCGAAAGAAATCAGAGATTCTTGTCTCGAGCCTTTAAACTCTTGAGAGAGAATAATCAGTCTCTCCTCTCGATAACATGGGACGAGGCAGCAGTGGTTGGCCACATTGTACTACCGAGAAAACGAACCATTTCGGAAACATTTGGATATTTACAGAAGTCGTGCCCAGACGAAGCCTTCAGCCTTTGTTTTTTGCAACCTTATCCACGTATGAACAGTGAATGGTTTGCAACACACATTAAATACAGGCAGTTTTACTATTAGTCTAGTCGAGAAGTGTGGTTCCTGCGGAAAATAGTTAGAAGGCTTTGAAAAATATGAGCAATAGCTCATTCGACGCGGAATGCAAATTTGAGGGAGGCGTTTGGAGGATTCTTTTTGCCAATAAAAATTGCAATTGTTATTAACAAAAAACGAAAAAAAGCCATTTTGATTTTTGATAATAACTCAAAAACCATAAGAAATAGCAAAAATGCAAAAAAGATTAAAGAGGACGAAATTTCCTATAAAAAAGTCCTAATTCCCGGAGTTCTATCTCCATTAGTTATAATTTTAATTTAACGCTGACAATGGATATCCGCACGACCTTTTTGGTTGCGTACTCGGCGTCAAAACCGAGTACGTCACACTAAATATTTTTTTAGGGTATTATTAATTGAAAAATTTTAAAAAATTATGGTGTATTCAGAACTCTTTAAATAATTTATTTCCGCTTAAAGTTTAACTAAAAGTTAATTTTTTAAAAAGTTAGACTAGGTATTGTTAATTCACAAAATTGTTTTAAACTTTCGTGTTCATTATACAAAAAAATGTTTAAATATTTGTCCTATAAATTTTTCGAGTTGTAGAACCATTCTTATATACATATCTAACAAGATCACGCCATAAAAGTTTAAAAAATTAATACCTTGTTTATAATAATTTTGTTAAAGTTATAAAATTCGTATAAACAAAAAATAAATTTTTTTAAACTTCTATGGCGTTATCTTGTTAGATATGTATGTAAATGCGATGCGAAAAATTTATACGACAATTATTTAAACATTTTTAATGTACAATAAAGACAAAAATTCTAAACAATTTAACTTTTAGTTAAATTTTCAACGGAAATGATTTTTTTAAAGTGTTTTAAATACACCATTTTTAAAATTTTTTAAATTAATTTTTTAATACCTTAAAAGAATTATTTAGTTTGATGTTCTCGGTTTTGACCCCCAGCGCGCAACCAAAAATGTCGCGCAGAGACCCATTTTCACCATTAAATTAAAATGATTATTAATATTGAAGATACGGAACTCAATCGGACTTTTAAAAAAAAATCCTCCTGTTCAAGGTTTTTTTTTTTCAATTTTCACTACCTTTTACAGTTTTTGAGTTATCATTAAAAATCAAAATGGCTTTTTGGGTGTTCTGTTAGAAGAGTTATTTAAATATTATGGCATAAACATTTTAAATTAAATTAAAAATTGTCTGTTTCCAAGGTGACCCCTAAATGTTGTTTTTCCAGCCATACTTTATGTTAAACGTTTCTTGTTATCTAAAAAATAATACCTGAAAGTGATAAAACTTTTGTCGTGATAAGATAAGACTAATGCAGTGGTGACTGATATTGGATATAAAAAGCATGTGCTATATCTAAAATCATGCGAGTATCGAGAATCCCTTATTACCTATTTGATTTTATATTTATTAATATATTTTTATGTTAAATAATTAAGTGACCCACTTTGCACGTTAAATTAATAACTTAAAAAATGTACGTACATTTCAGGGGCGTAGGTACCGCCGTATCTGCCGTATCAATTATACGGGGCCCCCGGGCCACGGGGGCCCCAAACGTGCGTAAGCAAAAATTAATAAAATCTTCCCAAATTTTAAAACTGAAATTTTAAATACGATTAAAGAATATGGAATTGATTTGACTAAATGTAGAGGACAGGGTTACGATGGAGCAAATGTTATGTCGGGTGTTTATAGAGGATTACAAACCCTAATTAAAGAGCATGCTCCAAATGCCGATTATGATCATTGTGCTGCGCACGCATTAAATTTAGTTTTAAACGATGCTGCGAAACATGTTCGTGAAGTGTCGACTTTTTTTGATAGTTTAGAAAAATATATACTTTTTAGCAATAGTATAAAACGCTGGGCAATATTAAGTGATGATGTATCTGAAAAATATTTAATTACCCTTTAAAAGACATGTCCTACCAGATGGTCTTTAAGGAACGACGCTTTATTAGCGATAAAGAAAAATTATTTATTAATCATGAAAACTTTGTACCAACTAAATTTAATTTCGAATAAAAAAGATGAACGTGAAGAATGTAAAAATATAATTAATATTTTAGAGAGTTATGATTTCTTAGTGCTTGTCACATTTTTTTCTTCACTATTTGAAATTATTAATCCTGTTTTTAAAGTTCTACAGCATGAAAACAATAACTTACAGAAAACTAGTATTTTATTAAGTAATCTTTTGAATGGACTGTGCGAATTAAGACATCAAAATTCATTCAATAGTTTGCTAAATGAGTCCAAAGATTTAGCAAAAAAGTGGGGAGTAACAACTGTTTTTAAAAACAAAAGGTGAAATATAACGAAGTGTTTTTTTGATGAGTTATCACAAGATGAGAGAATTTCTGACCTGGAATCCTATTTCAAAGTCAATGTATACTATTGCTGTTTAGATATATTAATTTCTCAAACTAAACAAAGATTTCAGAGCCTTTGCGACCTGAGTAGTATGTTCGAAATATCACAACCGGATTAACTCCTGCCTTCTTCAAACGGAGAGATATTTAACGCTTCCGGAAAACTGTCGGCTAAATACAGTAAAGACATCTCAGTTAATCTTTCTGACTAATTAAGGGTTCTAAAAACATGCTTAAAATCTGAAATTCAAAAAAATCATTCCATTAAGGAACTTATTGAATTATTGCTGATAAAATTCAATAGCCTTGCATCCAGTTTTCCGGAGGTAATAACAGCATGCTTTTTATTATTGACCCTTCCAGTTACAACCGCAACTGCTCAAAGAAGTTTCACAAAATTAAAACTGATAAAAAATTACCTAAGAACTTCGATGGGACATGAACGTCTGTCAGACCTGCCACTATTGTCCATGGAGACAGAAACTTTAGAAAAACTAAAGTCATTATCAGATATAAATGATTTAATAAATCAGTTTGCCGAAAAAAAGGCAAGGAGAGAGTATATTTAATTTGAATTGTTTGTAAAAATTGTGGAAAAAGTGACAGATAAATAATTATGATGAATAAATATTTCTTTTTATTTTATACAAACATTTTTTTCCTTTTGTGAGAAATCTTTACCCTTCATAAGGGCCCCCAAAAAAATTTATACGGGGCCCCGCCAACGCACGCTACGCCACTGGTAATAGACATTGACCCTTGCATAAATTCCCAAGAAGCTGAAAATTTACATGAACGTTAGGAATGCCATTATAATGAATTTGTGAAAAGTCCTCATCTATCCCATGTGTACAAAAAAAATTATACAAGGTCAAAGTTTGCGAAAATTAGTTTTTGGATTTTTTGGCTAAACGGTTAGTTTTATTATAAAAATAGCTTTGACAAAATTTGTAGACCATGTAATTGTCTAAAAAAATTATTCTTACATTTTTTTCCTAAGATTTACCATTTCTAAAAAAAAGCGAATCTAAAATTTACTAAAGTTTTATTTCCTATACTATGCACACCTTTCCACGCCACCTGTGAGGTAGTGTACTTAACGCGTTTTTTTAACGTGGTTTCCCCAGTAGGCCTACTCCTCGGTCTATTTTATTAAATCCTAGTAGAATAAAAGATCTTCTCATTCAATATCTATGATCCCCATTATGTGAAGCGTAATATTACCGTCGAATGTATTTACATTTATATCAGCATTGTCTATAACATTGAATAAACGTGCCACTTTCTGGTGGTAAGATATGAGGTGGACGATGGGAAACTGTTGCCGCCTGATACATCATAGTTTTATGATAAGATGCGCACATACCAAAGGACGAAAAAATTTGTTTAAGAAGTTTTGAGGCAAATTGTCGTTGAAATAAAAACTGCGAGTCTCAATGGAAGCTTGGACTTAAAAGACCGAGGGCAAACAGCAGTCATAATGCTATAACTAATGTTATGTACAAACATTAGTTATAGCATTTGAATGTTTCTAATTGAACCGTTTATTTTTTTAAATTATTCGTTTCATAAAATAAGTGAGTTACTCTGGAATATGACTATTTATATTTTTAAACATACGACTTGGTGTGAGGTAATGAGAATTATCGATGACTACGATTAAGTATCTTTCCGAATGATTGCTGCCGCAGCTTCCAGGATCTTCAATCGCCCTTCTTGCCATTAGATTCTAAGATTGATTACTTTATCACCATAATTTAATTTTAATCGGAGTTTGATAGTTCTGTTATCTATATTTGAATTTTTACAAACATTTTTTTTAACTCTTCTAATGTAAACTGACAGTCATCGTTATTTTCGATATACAGAAATTTCTTAAGACACGGGCATTTTTCCGAAGAGCTAAAAAGCTGCACGTGTGCAACCTGTCCCCAAGAAAGGATGGAAACTCTCCCTTTTAACTATAGAACTATATCTCTTCTGTCTGTTGTTTGCAAAGTATAGGAAAAATTCATTAATTCCTTAATCATAAAGTATTTGGAAAAACACAAGATCTTACATGACAGATAGTATGGATTTCGTCACAGTAGATCCACAGCTGATCTTCTTTTCTTTGTCTCACACAACTGGAACAAGTCCCTTGAGTTTCTTGGTGAATTCCAAAGCGTTGCTCTTGACATATCCAAAGCTTTTAATCAGGTCTGGAATGATGGGCTTCTTAATAAACTTCCTTCTCACGGTCTTCCATCTAAGTTTTGCACTTGGCTATCCAGTTTCCCTTCTAATCGACGTGTATTAGTTATTGTAGATGGTCATTCTTCCAGCTTTCACCAAATTAATGCTGGGGCCATCATTTTGAAAGGATTGGGAATCAGTGTCTTGCATACGGTAGGTATTATAATCAATATTTTTTGCTTTTCTTACTGCTTTTATATATTCCTATCGTCTTAACTTCGCCAGAAAATGCTTAACAAATAATTCTGCTTTTAAAATAACCGTATCCTATTTTATGACCTTATATTAGTCCCTTTTACCTCTGCCCACATTACGGTTGTTGAATGTACTACAGATTTTCGACACAGCCTAAAAAGTCCCTCAAAAAATAATAGGCTTGTAGAAACCACGTTTTATAATTTAAAAAGAAAAAAAAGAGTTTTAAAATAACTGACTTCTTAGTATACAGTGTGTCCCAAATTGGTGGGGAATGTATGGGGATCTTAGAAACCACGATAGATAGAAAATCGGTTAAATGGGGAAAGTTTTAGACAATGATGTTAGTAAGCTAATCCCGTTCACTACATGTCTTTATCTATCTAGGTTTTTGAGAAATTTAGAAAAAACCTGAAACATGCATTTTCGAAAATCAGCCATATTTTTTTTATAAGTGAAAATTTTTTAAATCTGTAAAAACTTCTTTCTAGCAACTCTTTTTGTAGAATATGATCGAGTGGTCAATTTTATTTTCTACGTTTCGGGTTTTTAGAATCATCATCAACTTTACTTTTTCATATGGGCGCCATATTGGATTTTTTTGCAGCCACATAGTGCTTTTTATTCTTATTTCAACAATGTATAACATGTTATTGTTTAGGAGTTTATAACCTCATCTACTTCAAAAAAATATATTTTCTCAGTTGGCCTTGATTCCGGCGAATGTCATCTAGCGTCATTATCAAGTTAGCTCGGATAAGTTATCAAAATTTTTGCAACTCTGTAAAATGGTTAATTATTTTAAGAAAAACTTGATATATGAAAACGTTATTTCCAAAGCAATAGAAATGTTAATATAGCTGCGAAAACGTATTTCGACAAATTTTCTGAAAGGCAGCATCCTAAACTAACATACTTTTGAAAACTGGTTCCAAATTTGTTTGAATTCGGAAGTTTTGAAAAACCACAAAATAAGAAGTACGTTGAAGAAAATCGACAACAAGATTCTGCAGTTAAACAACATTTTAAAGAAAATTTATTCATAGGGTAGTTGGGACTGTTTAAAAAAATATTGTTAATATGTTGAGAGAAATGGACAACATTTTGAATTTTAGGTCGTTATTTTACATCTTTATTTTAGTAGGAATATTAGTTTAGCCACTTTTCATTGTTTTTGTTTTCACTTGTTTCAATTAACTTGTTACGTGTAGTTTTGTTGTAACACGGTATTAACGTTATAGCTATGTTCGCGAACCCATTTCTGTAAAATGTCTGTTCAGCGTATCTATTTTGCCAATTACTAATATTTTATTGTTTACAAAAAAATGACGTTCGCCGAAATTAAGGCCAACTGAGAAAATATTTGTTTTTTGAAATAAATGAGGTTATAAACTCTTAAATTATAACATGTTATACATTGTTGAAATCAGAATAAAAAGCACTATTTGGCTGCGTACAAATCCAATATGGCGTCCATAAGAAAAAATAAAGTTGATGATGATTCTAAAAACCCGAAACGTAGAAAATAAAAATCAGTCATATTCTACAAAAAAAGTTGCTTTAAAGAATTTTTTACAGATTTGAAAAATTTTCACTTATAAAAAAATATGGCCGATTGTTGAAAATGCATGTTTCAGGTTTTTTCAAAATTTCTCAAAAACCTAAATAGATAAAACCATGTAGTAAACGGGATTAGCTTACTAACATAATTGTCCAAAACTTTCCCCATTTAACCGATTTTCTATCTATCGTGGTTTCCAAGATCCCCATACATTCCCCACCAATTTGGGACACACTGTATATCAAAATTTAAAGAAACACATAGCCATTACTAAGATGTATTTAAATGATCCAGTGCACTTGGGCAAAATTGGATTTAGAAATGAATATTTTAGTTTTTAAATTTAATTTTAATAACATTTAAATAACTGCTACATTCCAGGGAAAAAAGCATTCCGGAAGCGACCGGCAACTAACAGCATTAGGTATTTCAATTCGCGTCCCCCACGAGCTTAACGAACTGTGTCAAATAAATCCATCAGCCAGATAAAAGGTGAATAAAGAAATTATCAGTCAGAAATCGATTTAGTTTTATTCCTCGAGATAAAAATACTTATTAATTGGTGCCAGAAAAATGAATGACGCAAGAAATTAAACCGGAAAGTGTTTTTAATTCTCCGATAGTTAAATGCAATCATGCCACTAATTGGCACGGCTTGGTTGTTTGATTTATTAAGTTTTTTTATAAATTTTAATTCGTAAATTTAGGCAAGTTTTTCGTATTTTTTTTAAATGGTTTAAAATTATACTGTTGTTCTAAGCGAAAACTTAGTATCTGCAAAAAAGATTTATTTTGATTTTTTTACTACAATTTTAAGGCATTAACTTTGTTAAATTATTTTTCAATTTTAATTATTAGCTTTCTTATTTTCTATATTTAATAATTTTTTTTGTCAATTTTACTTTTTATTATAATATTAATATTATTACGAATGTCAAAAAGGCAAAAATCCATGACATGAAAGCTTTATTTGCTTTAGGCAATATGAACGCAAAAAGGGGGAAAGAATAAACGATTTTTTTGGCAAAAAATTTGCTGCATATGCATGGGCGTAGCGAGGTACGGGCAGAGAGGGGCGGGTGCCCCCCCTTAGCAGAGCGGTCTTTCGCTGGTAAACTGTAATTCTGAGGCGCTTCATAACTTGCGACGCTTCTTATAAAACCTAAAAAACTAACAGGCTTAAAGGCTGGCTTGTAAAATCCATGTGATCTCTAATATAATTTTTGTCTACATCATTTTCTTACTCGCCACTTATAACGAGAAGGGTAGCGTAGTTTTTTTTGTTATTGAATAATAAATCATAAAACGTTTTGTAAAAACTTAAAAGAACTTTAAAAAAGTAGTAAAGAACCCTAAGTAAAATAGACATGTGAGCGGAGCGGGTGGGCGGGATGCGGGGTGAGAGGGGAGGCAACTGATCAGCTATTTCTGATTTTTATATATTTTTTAAATTACTAGTTCCACTGCTCATGTGAGAATCATATGGTAAAAACAACGATCAAAACAAACAATATAATCTAGGATTTTCTTTGGCTGCCCCCTTATTACAATCCTGGCTACGCCCTTGTGCATATGCGTTTCATTTTGTCAAATTATCCTTTCAGTCAAACCTAAATATTTAGTATGGTTATTGCAGTAAAATATATGTAGAACAATTCCTCTAATTTTTATTGTCAGTACTAATTAATATGACAAATTTACATTGTTTTAGGCCCAAAAGACATAATTTTAAATTAAAATGTTGTTTATTTTGATACCATACCAAAGATCATAAAACAAGCGATCAAAAAAACTTTTTTTTACCTTCAGTAAAAGTTCCATCTTTCTTCCTTTAAATTTTCTGATAAAAAATAAGACGAAATTAATTGTATTTACAATTCCTACTTTAAGTCTATTTATATTATATATATATATATATATATATATATATATATATATATATATATATATATATATATATATATATATATATATATATATATATATATATATATATATATATATATATATATATATATATATATATATATATATATATAATTTATATATATTGATATATATATATATTATAGGTATATATATATTATTTGTATGTGATATATTTATATGGTGGTATATATTTATTTGTCTGAAGTTATGGCTTGAGCTAAAATCATGAAATTTGGCACAGTGGTAGTCTTTAGCAGTGGCTAGAACCTAACGAAGCCCGTTTTTTGAATTTTGCCCCGGGACAAAAATAGGAGCAAAAAGGTGTTTTTTTTACCGTTAGCCGTAAGGAAGGCGTCTTACGCGAGACGGAGGCTACTTAATATTGTCTCTCGCCTGGCGGAGACAGGCCTTTCATCTAGTTTAAAATAATTTTAGAAGGCAGTTATGCTAACAGCAGTTGGATATGAAGAAGCCTCAGCAGAAATTTTAAATTTAAAGCCTTAGCAGTTTTGAATAGGCTCCGATTCGATCGTCCAGTTTACTAATGATGCCACTTTTCCAAGAAAATATTCCTTCTTTCGTCCACCGACAAACTGGGTTCTTTCTTTTTATTGATATTTTTACGAGTTTTGCTTTAAAGAGTTAAGCAATATAGTTTATCCTCTCGCAGCTTCCAAAAAAAGATACACGAAGAACCACTCTCCACAGTTCATATAAAGAGTCCCCAAACTTCCTACTTTGTCTGTTTCTTTATCTCTAGATTATTTCAAGTATGAAACCTGCTGCTCGCAGAGGAATAAATCTGTATGACTTATACTGGTTGGAAAAATAAACAGATTTCATGAGCCATGAAAGTACGATGGTTTACGGGATTAAAATTAAAAAAAAATGTGTTTATGGATTGGCCGCTCCCACTAAATTTAAGTTTAAATATTGGTTATAAGACGGTCTAGATTATAATAGATTGTGAAAATCATTTTGTAATAGATAGTAGATAAAAATAGTTTCTATGAATTTACAATTAAAAAAATCGTATTACTATTTAAAATACGTAAATAAAATAAAAAGAAATTATGTGATCGGTTTTTTATTTGTTTATATTCTGCTTGTGACGAAGTACAGGTGTCTACCCCGGGAGGTGTTTCTTAATAACATGCTAATTTTTAAGGATTGGACCCATTTTAAGAAAAAAAAACTTTATATGAATGTATGTCCTAAACGTCTTATCTTTTGAGATACAGGGTGTTAAAATGTTAAGAAAAATTTTTTTTTATTGTCATTTTCATACCACTTTAAATATTTTTATAAAAATTGGTGTACGGCGGTTATGCATTAAAGAGCATTTTTTAACCTAAGAAAAATTTTTTTTTCTAACAGTGGCATCCGTACTGGACTCTGACTAAATATTTTCTCTTAAAATAAAAATTATTTAAAACAAATTTGGTTACTTGACTTTTTTTCGTACGACTCACCGTTTTCTCATAAAAAAAATCACTTATTTGCATCTCATGAACCCATTTACGAGAAAAAACGATTTTTTATGTAACTTTGAACATTAATTTATTTAATAAGGTAACTTTTAAACGTTGAAATTATGAAATTAAGGTAATCTACATACATTTCGGAATAGTAACAGAAAATTACCCTGAACGCACAAAGAAATCAATTATATCAGGTGTTAAAAAATTTTAACACCCTGTGTCTCAAAAGATAAGACGTTTAGGACATACATTCATATGAAGTTTTTTTCTTAAAATGGGCCCAAAAATCACCCCCTTAAATATTAACATGTTATTAAGAAACACCCTGTACTACAAGACACCGTATGGGGCTCGATACTAAAGGAACTTGGAACCCGTGAACTATGGAAGTACCTTACTATGTGCAGCAGCCAGTATAAAGCACACTGCTAATCCTCTTAATCTGGTACATAGTGATGAGCAAAGCAAGACCAAGACCAAGACCGGCCTAGTCTTGGTCTTGGCCTTGCAAGCCAAAGGAAGGTCTTGGTCTTGATCTTGCACCACCTGGTCTTGGTCTTGGTCTTGCTGCAAGAGTCTTGTTGGTCTTGCTTTTTTGGTAGCAATAATTTAAACTAAGTAATCTTAAATAAAATATATTTTTTAATTCTTAAAAATAAATAAAGATGGAGACTATATTTTTTGCATTAAAATTACCGATTTTAACTTTACTCGTAATTTTGAATTATTTAATTATTAAGCATATTTTAAATGTAGGGGTTTATTTATTTATAGCGTTTCATTTTTAGTTGAATGGGGACACAACCTGCTTTTATACATTTAGTGGCACCTAGAAACATTTTAATGATACGAATTATGTATTAAAATTTTCTTTAAAGAAGCTGTGAACTGTGTGAGCAGAAAAAAAACTTTTAATTTCAACCAGATGTGATATTTCCGTAAAAATGATTCTGATATGTAAACATTAATTTCTGATTCAAAAAATAGTTATTCAGAAATCTTTTCAGTTTATATAAATTTTTTATCTTTAAATTAGTCAAACATTTGCCGTACAAAATTGGTACAAATACTTTCTGCATATACAAGGTGGCTCAATAGTGTAACAAAGCACGATATCTCCGAAAACGTTAATGATGGTGAAAAACTAAACATACAAAAATTATAAATAAAAGGGCTAAAATGTAAAATTATTTTTCATTCCAGAATTTTCCGAAGAATCCACTGCCACTCAAGAAAACTTCCTTATTTTTAGCTTTTTACCTAAAATACGAAATTTATTGCAAAAAATCCATTTAAAAGATCACCACCCTGAATATCATGCTAGAAATTGTTAAATGATATAGAAATGCCAACGTAGTAGGTTTTTAAATAAAATTTTTGTTTTGACAAAAATGGCATTATTATTATACTTTTGGCATTGTTTTGACTTTTTCGTCTAAACCGGAAGTGATATTTAAAATCAATTTATTTTAAAAGTATTTATATATGACATGAAAAATACATGTTTTTTTAATTTACCTCTTTTAAATTTATATCTTAGTTTTAAGAAACAATCTAATGGTGCCACTTCTTACAGTGTGAAACAAAATAATGCTTTTCTGTATTTTTGAAATTTTTGATCCATCCATTTACTCATTAAATAATCGCCTTTTCTGGCAGTTCTCGACACATTTTTTGTCGTGTCTATATGAAATATTTCTGTATATTATATATAAAAATTGAATATTATAATATTAAAAAAAGTCGCAGAAGTGATAGAGTGTTGTAGGTCGGTCTTGGTTTTGCGTAGTCTTGCACTCCTCGGTCTTGGTCTTGGTCTTGCATACCCAGGTCTTGGTATTGGTCTTGCAAGCGAAAATGTGGTCTTGGTCTTGGTCTCGGTCTTGGTCTTGCTGCAAGACCAAGACCAAGACCAAGACCGCAAGACCAAGACCGGTCTCGCTCATCACTACTGGTACAGGCGTAGCCTTTCCTCATGGGGTGCCTTACTACCGACTTTCAGACCCACACTTTGAACTACCAAACCCCGAACTTCTCGACTATCGGTACAGTTGCCTAGTAATATCCCTTTTTGGTATTTGTTTAAAAAATGTTTAAAAATAGGGACCAAGCTGTGAGTTCGTAATACATCCTACATTGGTGGCGATGAAACGGTTTTGGTTAAAAATCTTACCTTGACTTTTATTGACCTGAAACGTTTTATTATTTCTACACCTTTTTACCTATAATTTATAGACATACGAGTATTATGTCTTATGGTCTATAAGTATTATAATTTGAATAGCTGCCCTTTTGGACAGGGTATTATTATTAATAAATAATATAGCTTTAATATTAGTGATTTTTGACATATATTATATTATAGGTATGTGTCATTTAAGAAAAAAATGAAACCTTAAAATAAACATTGTTTCAATGTAATTTTGATTTAAAGTTTAAATAATTTAATGACATTTAATAAACCAAACGTACGCAGAAAATATACAAATTCGAAATCGCGGCGCCAGATAGGCACATACACTTCTTCACTCCAGGTTTTGTGGTCGTATCCAGACGGATATTAGATATCGCAGGCCACCGTTATCGGTTCTGACGAAACGGATTGGCGAGAGTATTGATGTTACGCAGGGCGCATGCCCATCACAATAACGCGCTTTTCCCTCTCCTCTCTATTCCCCTATCAGCCGTGATGTAATGGTGTTTTTCATTTTCCAACCTGCTTGGCGTGTGCATATGCGAAATGTAAGAGAATATGGGTCGATTTTGTTTTGTCAGGTTAAGAGAAAAGTCGATTCTGGATTTATCATTTAAATAGATATAGCATGAGTTTTTATTGACCACAATTCCAACGCCCTGTTATTGTTCTCTTCTCAAAAATTAAGTACATAGCTTTTTAATGGTTACACTAAAGGTATTTTAAATCAAAAAAAATAAATTAACAATATTTTTCTCATTAAGAAGTAATGTAGGTATCTAAAAATATGATATTATTTCTTTTTCGCACATATCTGTAGGGGGTGTTCAAAAAAGTTTGAAACAAATGGGATTTTTTTTTGAGACATTTAAAAAAAGTTTTCCGAAGATCAATTGTGCATGTCGAATAACCTAAAAAACATTTTGATACTTGTGTGATTATTGGTATGTTGGAAAATTTTAAAAATATGATATGAAATAATAAAAAATAAGGTTGCGAGATAAAATATAGAAAAAAGTTATTGAACAAAACTATACTCATTTTAAATTTTAATTCGAATCTGTATGTTTTAAAATTAAAAGACTATATTAAATCTTTTTTTTAAAGGTCAAATGTAGGTATTTAAAGTCCGTCAAATACAGGACATTAAAACAAGTAAGGCATTATGTCTACAGCCAATTTTATTTTATTTTTCAATTTCATCATTAATAATTAATAAAATAATTTGTTTTTGTTTGAAATCATATAACAGAGGTGCAAATAAAATAATTTCCAGAAATAAATTATAATTTATTAAAACACTATGTTGCGAAAATCACAATTTCCTGAACTTATAGGTCTGTCTGTTATTCAGTAATATTTTACACTTTTTTAAATCTTTTGATTCCACCTAGTCCTAAAATACACCGTCGATAAAAACGCTGACGTAAAAAAAACTGTGTAAAATAGTGTACACTTTTTCTGAATAACAAAACTGACCTTAAATATGTCTTTTAAATTGCGTAAATAAGCCCAAACTTGAATTTTAAACAGTTTTTTGTTTTAACGTCTAACTTTACTTTATGACATTTTATAGTACATTTTTTAAATTTGCCGCCAAAGCAGCAATCACTTGACAAGTGCAGAATGTTGTGTGAACCCCACACAACATTCTGTAAATTCTGGATTAACAAAAACACTTAGTTTCTGACTTAATACCTTTTTTTGCTATTGTAACTTGTAACTATGGTTACTCACTTTTTCATACAACTTTAGAATTTGATTATGCATTGAAATTATTCATTTATTATACCTACCGGTTTTTATTTTTCTATTGTAATTTAATTGCTCCTTTTTTATAAAGCATTTCTGTCACTAGAAGTTCATAATTCTTTCATTAGTGGGTCCGAATTTTGATGTTCGCAAAATCAAACTCATATTTTTTGTTACCTACTTTTGTGTTTGTATAAAGTTGTGGATGCATTTTTTCTGTATATATGTCCGTTAATTCAGCACGCCAAGGGTCTTTAAAGAAATAAGAAAATTAGAGAAAACTGTAAAATCAGTACCGTAGTTGTATAGTGAATCCTTAAAATGACATCTGGCAAAGACTAAACCAAAGAGTCTAAAGGAGCAGAAAAATGCATTTCTGAAATACCATCTGAATAATTGTAAAACCTATACGTATAGGCGCAGCTAAGACACCAGTCAAAGTAAAAATCGGGAAACACAGGACACATAAAACAAAAGGAAAAACCTACAAGTCTGGTGCTATTTCTACTGAAAACGCTTGGACTGGAGCAGGGCCGTATCTAGGTATGGCCGCGCCCTTGTCGGGGTTTAGCATTTGCGCCCACACACCCCAGGGGATTTGGGGAGTATGGGAATACCCCTCAACGAAAACGGGAAGGCCGGGAGTTTCTCCCCGGAAATTTGACAAAATTAAGGTGCAGAGTGGTAGATTTAAAGTTTTTTGATCCGAGAATTTCGTTTCTTTAAAATATCAATTTTGAGGTGGAATTTGCTTCAAATTCTAAATTTTCTTTATATGAAAATATTAGCCTACTATTTGAAAAATACATGATTTACATAAAACAACTGCTTCTATCTAAACAAAAGTAAAATGTAAATTAACTATACATCCTTATTTGCTGACGATTATACTTAGAATACATTTTCTCAACAATAAAATCGTACTTACAAAAATACTTTGCATAGCAGGTCTAACAAAACGTTACATTTATACTCTAATAAATTAAATAATATGCAACAAAATATTCAATTAAAAACTTATATAACATGTATTTAATAATTCTGTCAATAAAAAAAAATAATATAACTACTACAATGCTTCGTTTGAGGCGAACATGCAAAAAAAAATCCACTAAAGGTGAGCTCTTCATTATAGTATTAAGTACTCGCTAAATGAATTTGAAAATTTCTATTTAATTGGATTTCAGTGGAAATTGTGCAGAAATGTCTTATCTTTTAAAGTGCCTATAACTAAATTATCCACACTTAAGACACCCATGGTACGTTAGTACTTAGGCATCAGCCTTCGTGGACTGTCCAAAAATAAAAAAAAACTAATTTATGCTCTATAAACTGCCCCACGGGTAAAAAATACCAAAGCCTATTTTTGCTCGAATTTCGTGTTACTCGATTTTCCTCGAAAACTATACACTTTACAGCAAAAATGTAAAAAAATTGAATATTCTACAAAAAAGGTCCTAATGACAAAAACCGTAAATCTAATAGTTTTCGAGAAAAATCCAATTAATTTTGTGGAAACTTGAAAATTTCTATTTTAATCTAGATTTAAATGCTTTAGGAAAATTTTAAATTCCCACATAGTTAATTCGATTTTTCTTAGAAATTATTGGATTTACGGTTTTTGTCAATAGAACCTTTTTGTAAAAAAGTTAATTTCTTACAAAAAAGGTCTTTTATATTTTTGCTGTAAAGTCGATAGTTTTAAAGAAAAATCGAAAAAGCGGAAATGCGGTAAAGCTATAGATAAATTAAACAAAAAGAGAATTTCAAATTAATTTAGCGAATTAAGAGTTTACGTTTTGTGAGATATTTTTTTGCATGTTTCAAACAATATTCCGTCAATGGAGCGAAAAAAACATATTCGCCTAAAACGAAGCGCCCTAATGACTACAGTACTGATAACGTGATAACTGATGAAAACAAAATTATTTTTCATGACCGATTTTGCGCCCCCATGTAGCTGCGCCCTTGGCGGGCGCCCATCTCGCCAACGCCTAAATACGACCCTGGACTGGAGAACATCATGTGGTCGTCGGACGCTAAGAGACATACTCTGGAAGCAGCATTAAAAAAATCAAGAAAGTATCGGTCATTAACCAAAATTTTGGATGTTTAAGCGTTAAGCAAACCCTCTTTAGATATTGGGAATGTCTAAATTATTATTTTATATTTATGGCTTAATATCTAAATCATTCTGTGCATTGATCGCATGATCACATTCATCGCTATTTGCTTACATGCCTCAGGCGCGGATTCAGCCTTCAAAAAGGTTGTGCTAGCACCAAAATCGCCAAACATCGGCGATTAAAGAATCATGGACTCCTATTGTCAATAAACCACTACATTTGAAGATTTCTTATTTGGACTTTTTTACCTTTCAAATGAAAACATGGATTTTAAATATTACTTCTATAATTTGTTTTATCAAACTTATGAACATGATAATCGATGATTGTGACATTAATTTTTATAGCTAATGCTTATATCAAAAACTAGCAACATTTAACGGCTAACAAATTTGAACATTTATAATTTTAAGTTATTGTTAAAACATCCAAAATACAAATCATTTACTATAATTTTATCAGTTATAAGTTTTGATATGAAAAATCAAAATACTCTAAGTCTATGGACTTTATAGTATGAATTAAGAATCTTCTCAAAGCATATGGATATAAATCTACTTTTCATCCAAAGTTAGCATTCGCAGCAGCAGCTTTGTATAGAAAGTCGAAATTTATATTTATTTTTCCAGTAGGCATATGGTTTCCTCGGGAAGCTTAAAGCCTAAGCTTGAATTTGTATTTATTTAATTATCTATACAGTATATAGCAAAGGTAAAATCTTAAATTACAAATTCAAGCTTAATCTAAATATTATTGGGGCTAGTTATCTTAAATATACAATTCTAATTTGTAATTTAAGCATTCTTCTATACAACATACCATAGATAAATGTTTAAATTACAAACTTAAGCTTAGGCTTCTTTAATGCAAAAACATTAATTATTTCGCCGATATCCAGGTGCACATTTATATGTATATTTAATAGAGCTAGCCCCGATAATCTTTCCTGTGCCATTGAGGCTCGCATAAAAGATTTGATCCTACGGAGAGTTAAAAACGATTTTTCCGCGGTAGCTACGCTAACCCGGAGTGTAGCCAAAATTTGTAGATTTTTTTTATGTTTGGGTATAAATCTTGGTCGCACGCCTCAATAAGATTAGCTATCGATTCTAGTATGACCAAATTATTTTGAGATTCACTTTTCCATTTGGCCATCAAGAGTCGATATTCATTTAAAACTGTAGGTTCATTATCGCTAATGAACTGGCGGTACATGTGAAACGTTTTTTTCACTTTTACAATATCGATATCCAAATTCCTGTCAATTGGGATAGGTATAAAAAATCCCAATTGAAAGAGGTCGAGTACCTCTGGAGGTAATCTGTCCTCCAAATCATTAATAATTAAATCTAATAGAGGTATGTATACTGATTTCCGAAAGTATAGTTTGTCTCAAAGTATACCGTGTTAGCTCTTGTCTTCATTTATGGATTATACCTGCCGACAGTAATAAAACTGTGGATCGGTAGGTATTAAAGGACAGAACATTAGCGACGGACTTTAATAATATAAAAATTTATAATTTATTGTTTGTGAAATTAAAAATATGCAAAGTTTTAATAAATTTATAACTGCATTATCTATACATAATTACATTTTTAATCGAAATATCTAAATCTAATTCTGTTTCACTATCAGAGTCATTATTGAGATTAATTACAATAGGATTTATGTTGTTTTGAATAGAAATGTAAGAGTCCTCAATTTTTATAATGTGCTGTAGTAAATTTTTCCAGCTCTCAACTGGTATGTTAGTAATTACATTTTTTATCAATTTATAACACTGGGACTTAAAGTAGGTGTAACATTTTCTGCTCTGATCTTTGATTTTACTTGGTTCCACAAATGCTCTATGGGGTTAAACATACAGTGATACGGAGGAAGCCGTAAGACAGTATGCCCAACCTGTTCAGTCAAATTATCACATACATATTGTTTTTTAATTGCATATGAATTCAGGACTTCCAAAAGATGCTTTTTTTGTAACTGAATTCAAAATAAATATCATTTTCTAACGAATATTCCTGGATTTCAGTTTTTGAACTTGATGAAGCTGGTGCTTTGTGTAGCAGACGGCTGTGGTAGCTTGCGTTATCCATGACAATAACACTGTTGTTTGGAATATTTTTTAAAAGATAATTTTGAAACCAGTTTTCAAAAAGTTCTGCACTTGTATCCTCATAATAATCCAAGCTAGAATCCTTAATATTCTTTGCAGACAACAGCAAGCAGTTTGGAACAAATCCGTCTTCTGAACCAGCGTGTATTATGGTAATGCGTTTTCCTTTATTTGAAGGTGCTTTCGTCTGACAGTTTCAACCCATTCTTTGGATACTGTATCGTGTGTATTGAACCATGTTTCATCAAGGTAAATTATGGATCTGTTTTCTAACCTATATCTTTTAATTTCTCGAAGGTAATTAAATCTCCAAGTGCGTAATCTGTGCGATTCCATTATTACTTGTCTGTTGTCTATTTTGCGGTATTTAAATCCCATTTTACAAACAACTCTATGGAGGGTGGCACGGCTAATATTTATATTGGTTTCGTCTTCGTCTAGCTTCTTTTTCAGTTTATCCAAGGTAGGAATAACTCCGCTTTCATAAAGACAATATATTTTCCTTCTTATTTGGTCATGATCACTATTGTCTATACGGTGAGATTGAAAATCACTACGTTTTTTTTCTATTGTTCAATTCTTCACTAATAATAATATCCCTTATCGATGATATTGGAGTTTTTGTAAGTAGACAGGTTTCTTTTAAAGCTTTTTGTTTAATTAGACCTCTAGTGATTAAAGTTTCATACACATTTTTCACAACCTGTTTTGTATCTAATGACAAATGATTTCGACGCGACATAGTTATATTCTAGTAAAACAACTTTTTCGAAACGCACAGTAAAAACCGGTATTCAACACTGCCACTAAAATATTAGCCAAAATATTTATATGCCTAATGGTTAATACTCAAGAAATACCTGTCCCACCCCTGCCCTTATGAACAAATGGGTTTACCCAATAACAATAGGTAATAAAATTAATAAAGGTTTTTCGGGGTATGGTCCGTCAAAAGCCATAACGATATACTTTGAGACAGACTATACTCTTCCACCGATTTCTCCTTATAATTTTATTGTACCCGTTTGTTTGCCCCGAAATTCTACGTGGAGATTTTAATGCAACATTCAACTGTTTTGCTTGCTCTGTCGCCTGTGCAAATAATTGCTTAAATACAGACTCAGGCTTTTGGCGTTTCGATCGTAATACTTCTATGACATCTTTTTTATCATCAGCCTATCGATCTCAATAGACCCTGAAGGTGAGACTTTACCGGTTACAACTGGTCAATTAGGGTTGTGGGCATGCCCACAGTGTCCACAACAGTGGATCCGCGCCTGACATGCCTCTGTGCACCTAATTTTGTACAAAGGCTGTGGTAGACTTGTTATTTATTGAGTATTTACCTTAGAACCGCTAAAGATATTAGGCAGCTTATACCTTTGGCTTTTAATTAAATTGGGATAATACAATTAAAAAAAAACATCCTTCATTTATCACAGGTTGCAAATTTGGCTGAGCGCTCGTTGATTATTGAACCTTTTGATTTCAAGTTCACATGCACTGTTTGACACATGATTTGAGTAAAATTTGTAAAAAATAATTTATAAATATTTACTATTATGCCGATTTAAAAAAGTTTAATTTAATTTTAATTATTTTATTGACTTAGTTATTCATGTCTAATTTACCCTAAAACTTTTCACGATAAGATTTGAATTATCCTGTATGTAACGCTTTAAAATCAATAATATTTGCTTTTTGCTTAAATTTTTAATTCAATAAATATCTTTTCAATAACTAATACCTAAATAATATTTAAACAAACTTTCATCTAATAACAATGAATACTATCATCATCTTTTGTTTGTTTTTATTGTAACAAAGGTAAATGAACTTTCCAATATTTATTTGCTTAAGACTTGCAGTTCAATAAAAAGACTTTTGCGATCGATAATTTTGTGTGTATTGATAAAGATTCTAATCACGTTTTGAAAATTTTAATCCTCATTTTTGTTTAAAAAATCCTTAAGTATTGTTTAAAGAATTTTGATTTATGAAAAACGTTTATTGGGTTATAATAAATTAATATAGTTTTGTCAGTGATTATGTACCTACACATACTAAGGAAATATATTTTGATAATAAATATCTACATACAGTGCAATATTTAATGTCTCAATTTTTAGTAGTTAGATTTTTTTAAAGTTAAGTTTATGTTAAATATGGGCTTGCACCTGGACGCGTACTTTGAAAATGGTAAACTTTTAGGTAACTACACTTAAGCCTACATAATTAAACTTTTTAGGCACCAAAAATTTTTCATTTTAATGGCTTTTTGACGGTAGGTAGGTTTAAAGTGAGTGGGTATAACACCCTTTCACCGCGACCGATCGGTCTATTGTGGCTGACACCTTTTTATATTTCTCACACCAGGTCCAGACTCCTAATAAATCTGATGATCCTGTTGGGAGAGAGATCTTTCACCTCCCCCGGCATTAAGGTGTCATTGCCGAGGATTGCGAATCTTAGTCGTGCCATTGCTGGGCACGAACACAGTATGTGTTCTGCCGATTCATCCCCCTCCATGCACATGCGGCATTCGGTGTCTTCCGCTAGGCCGATCTTGCCCATGTGGTATTTTAATCTGCAGTGTCCCATGTACAGTCCCACTAGAGTTTTAAGGTGTACCCTTGATTGCTCCAGTAGTTTGACAGTACATTGTTGGTTCGGTGGGCTTATGAAGGCCTTCGAGTGTCTGAGACCCGGAAGTCCATGCCAGTACCGAAGATTTTCTCTTTGTGTCCAAGCTGATATAAACTGCTTGGCCGTTCGATAAGATATACCGATGACCGGTTCCGGCCCTGTGAATGTTGTCTCCGCCCCCTCTTGGCAAGGAGGTCTGCGGATTCATTACCCTCTAGGCCGGTGTGTCCAGGTATCCACAGTAGTGTAACCTTATTGTTTTGACCCAGTTTGGTCAACGCATCCTTGCAATTCCAGCCTGTTTTCGAATTGCACCGGCTGGATTCAAGAGCCTTAAGAGCTGCTTGACTATCGGAGAATATTTTAATTGTCTTACGTGTGCAGTGCCGATCAACCAGCGATCTAGCACACATCTCAATAGCAAATACCTCCGCTTGAAATATGGTTGCAAGAGTGCCCAGGCTAAAGAAAAACTCTGCCCTTGGCCTCTGTCCACATATTCGAGCTCCAACACCGTCCTTGGTTTTGGAGCCATCGGTGTACCAACAGATGTCAGCCTGGAGCAGGTCGGTCGTTTTTCGACTCCAGTCCTCCCTTTGTGGGTAGACTACACTGTAGGACCGGTTGTAATTGGTCTGAGGGCATTCCCAGTCTGTCACAGATCAGGACATTCCTGAGGAGACTGGTGCTCTCCATATGACACACCTGCGGTTTGTTACTGACCGCTTGATAGAGTCTGTATGTTGCCCACCTTGCCTCTCTCTCCAAGTGGCTTTTTAACGGACACGGGTATTAATAAGGGCAGTTAATGATGGTGGCCATGTTTAGGGTTGAGATCATTAATCGCCAATTATTGCCGGAGTTATAGAGAAAACCACAGGTGAAACGAGGGCGCACTAACAAAATAAGTGTGTCGGTGCTTGTTTTTTTACTTATAAAGATAAAAACGGGTGGAAATGACCATTGTTTTGTTATTAAATTTTGGGAATCATAATCAGGTTATAAATAGACTCAATGTTTGTTTTGTGTATATTTACTTGCCTTTACTTTAATCGTTAATAAATAGACAATCAGGCATTAATGAGAATGAGGAAATTTAATAGATTATTTTGCATACGGTAGTCATTCTCATAAATAAAGGGTCGCCAAAAAAGTGTTCTATTTATAATAACATAATAAGTATAGCATGGGAACTGTAAAGGATGCCAATTTATTACATTATAATAATATTATTATTGTACAAAATATCATCGTAATGACAAGAAGTGCCTGCTGGAGAAAGGACAGAAACATTTTTTTTTAAACTGAACTGATTATTACATTGGCAAATTGCACAATAAACAGTGAACCAATCTATCTTTCTCTCTCATTTATTTTTTATTATTAAAACCAAAACAAAAAACTGCCTGCTTATAGTCGCAAAATCAAAGGTTGTGAATTTCGTAAAATATACAAAAAAAACAAAGATCTCGTATAAACTCTATAGCAAACGGCTTTCGGCTAATTTCAGAAAATATTATAGATCGAGATCCGGCTATTTAAATTTGCAGGTATCTGTTTCTTTGATAAAAACCTAATTTTTATGAATAATACATAAAAGAATAATGAATAAGAGCTGGGTTGTTTGACAAAATTTAGCCGCAGCTACTTTTAATTAAATATACCCACCAGATGATCCAGGAGCATGGCTCACCCCCTCTGGACTTTTTAAAATAGAAAAATTAAACTTGGGATATCATATAACATCAAATCCGACGTTTTTTGAAGTGCCATCCGATGACTTTTGGTTTCACCGGAAACGGCCCCAACTCCCAAGTTTCGAACGAGACACCCTGTATATTATTAAATTTTTGGATTTCTGAAAACATTCTGCGTCTAACGGTACTTTAGGTAATTGTCTCGAAAGTTGCTTTCTCTCCAATTTTGACCAAATTTGGTTTACGGGGGTTCTTTGGGGCGCTGATTACGAATCTGCAAAATTTTTTTCGGCAACGTTTCGTTTTCGAGATATTCATTTTTTCATTTCATCATTTCATTTCGAGATCATCAAAGTTGAAAATCAAACTAACCTTATTTACACCATTCCACCTTCTTTTTGCACAGAATTTTGATTTTTATTCTAAATTGGCACACAATATTTCACAAACATCTTTTAAAAACTTGTTTTTATATTTCTTTTACAATTTTTTTCTATTTAATTGCAAACCTCCACTTTCACACGCCGCAACGTGTCGGCAACCATGTATACACTAGGCTTTTTGTAAACAAATATGGCTGCTGCCTTTGAACTTGAAAGTTCGCAATTTAATGGAAAAAAGTGTAAAATAAATAAAAATACAAGGTTTTAAAAGGTGTTTATAAAATATTGTGTGCCACTTTAGTGTAACAATCAAGAATTGTGTACAAAAAGAAAGGGGAATATAGTAAAAATGAGGTTAGTTTGATTTTTAACTTTGATGATGAATATCTCGTAAACGAAACGTTGCCGAAAAAAACTGCAGATTCGTAATCAGCGCCCCGAAAAACCCCCGTATACCAAATTTGGTCAAAATCGGATAGGAGGCAACTTTCGAGACAATTACCGTACTTTATTTGTCAAATTTTAACAGCAATTTTTCTTACTTACAAAAATTTTTAGTTTGAAAATTAAAACTTGGGGTTATTTACGGTGAAACTGGAAGTAACGTGACTTGTCAAAGAACGTTAAATTTAATTTGATTTGAAACAGATATCTACCTAATGAATATGGAGTGTAGAGGGAAGGAGAATAACCCATATTGCAAGTTATTTCAATTTAAAATCTGTTCTTATAAGCCATAGTTAGCCATGGATACAACCCAAAGTTTGGCAAAGTTAAGTCGCGTTAGCCATGGTTCGTCTTGGAAACCAAACAAAAATATAAATATTTGACAGAAGTCAATTTTGGGTTATATCCATGGCTAACTATGGCTTATAAAAACAGATTTTAAATTCAAATAACTTGCAACTCGTTTATCCGAACATAGATAAGTTATATATAAAAGAGGAAGATTAGCAGAATTTGAATTTTCAATCATATACAGGGTGTTCCATTTAAAATAACGAAGTTGATAGTGATTTGTTAATTTTCCGATCATCATTTGTTTTTCTATCTTACACCATGAAAATCTTCATGAAAAATCCTGCAACTTTCATATAAACTATTTTTTTCTATCTATAAAAATAAAGATTTTAAAGGGGTGCGCAATTATACGGGAAAACCCTGTACATTGAAGGGGAAAAATGATTTTTTATGGTAAAATAAAATTTTATTTATATTTATAAAAAGGAATGAAAGTTCTTCCGTCCTTGTTTATTTCTCTATCCTATTCTAATTACTTTTGGCGCTCCTTTTAAAATTTACCCTGTTGCTACTGCAGCGCCACCCTAATTTAAGGCATTTTGGTGGACACTTTTTTATCTTAAAAATAGTTCTCCTTCCCTATAGCCTCCATACTGCAGATTCAAGGGGCCGAATCTTAGACTATTAATTTAATTTAATAGTCTAAGATTCGGATTTCGAACAGAAGAGCCGGTTTTGAAATCGTGGATATTTAGGACTTTGGGTTGCTATGAAAATATATCTTTTCTCAAAGATCACCATTTTTTTTGTTAGTCCTTGATTTAGAAAATTATTTTGCTCTTAAAAAGTTTTTTAAGTAGGTATATTAAAGACCAGATGAAAAGCTTTTTTCAAACGCTCTGAATATACGGGCTAATTTAAGTACAATGTGTCGGTTTTTAAGGGATTATTAACAGAAATGAAATAAAAACTTAAAAAGAGATGTTTTAGAAAATTACATATTCAAAAATAAATCATTTTATAATATTTTGGTTACTACAGTGTAATCCCAAAAAGACAAAAAATATTATGGTACGGAAGATATAAATGAATAAAAAAGATATTTTTCTTATTTGGCTTGTTTGCTAAGCAAACCTAGTTCTATCTAGTACCCTACCACTCTTGTAGTTTTTGAATATAATAAATTGACCCGTCACAACAAAACATTAGGTCATTTATGAAGATTCTTCAGAAATTAAAAAAATCCTCTTAGAATTCCTTAAATTTTTATAACAAGCCTGAATTTACTAACCAGAGGTAATATTTAAGTTTCAGTTACCTTTATAAATATTTTCTTTCTTAAAGCGGTGATAAACTTGGCTCTTATTAGTTTTTTAAAGTTTGTTTTAGGCCACCTGCACGTTTATAAGGGTCAATCGATTCTGTGTACGCACAGAATCTATACTCTAGAACCAGGACCGAAACGGTCCGATCTGACCACTTCCCAAAAATTTTTTTGATAAATTTCTTATAATCGTCAGTTAGCATGTGGTAAATTAAAAAAGTGTTATTATACCAATAGTCCGATTTTTAGTGATTTCACATTTTAATAACTTAAAAAGAATTTTAAAATATAACGCTACGTCTATAATGACTGTGTACTGGCTACACTAATAATTTTTTTAACCCAGTAACGATTAAAATTAGTCGATTTATTTAAAAGAGTAAAAAGTATGACATCCTACATAATTTATCATTTTTTTCAGAAATATATAAAAAGGAGATAAAAATAAATCTTAGAACCAGGATTATTTTATATTTACAACCTATCGAAAAGAAATTAGGAATATAGTTACTAGCTATTTTAAATTATCTTTCATAGCAACATAACTTAAAAAATATATAAAATGTATTAATAATTTTAGGTAAACACTATAGGACCGCATGTATCCAATATTCTCGTAAATACTTTTTATCAGTTGGAAATAATGTAGATAAGGAATTATTCAAGTTCCAAGAATGTTATGGGTGTAATATCCTTGATACTTTTGGGCGCCATAATTTTTATAACAAAATGAAAGCAATAAGACGTTGGTGAATAATTTTGGTCTTTTTAAAATACCTTTAGGTGAGGTTGCTTAATTTAAAGTCAGATTAAATAGGAACTGATGTGAGTGCAGATATTTTATAAGAATGTAATTTGTACTTCTTAACCTTATTTTTGTTGGATAATTACCTTTTCAGTCTATGTGTAAAGGGTGACTAAAATTAAGGTTTTAACATTGGTGACTTTATTAAAACCAATAGACCGGCCCCCAAACAATATTTAAATAGTTAAGTTCTGTAAAATAAAAAAAAATACTAATATTTTTAAAACAATAAAATGATCATAGCGAGTATTAAACCTTTACGTGCAATTCTGCCTTTTTATGAATGTTACATTGCCCTATGAAAATTTAATTCTGTGATTTAAATAATGGAAATTTTTTATATTTATAATTTAAAAAAACTTTATTTACTTATTTTTTACTCATTTTGACTCATTGTGTATTAAATTTTCTTTTTTTTTTTTGGTTTTTGAGATGCTCACTGTAAATTTAAATCTTTAACAAGTATAACAATCAGGACAAACATATGCTAATCTCAGGAATCTTAAAAGATACTAAGTTGTTGGTATAATTAATTTTTAACACGCTTAAAAATATTTAAAAGAAAACGAAATATAAAATTCTGGTTTCAATTTTTTCTAAAGTTATTTTTAGGCATTTGTAGAAACGTAATAGTTATTTATGATAGAAGTGCTAAAAGTGACATTTTATTTTGTGAGAAGGGAAGTTTTCGCCTTCGGCGTCGTCTTCCATGCCTTCGTACAAAATAAAATCACTTTTAGCACGTATATCATACACTATTTTTTCTATAAACACCATTAAAAGTCCCAATTAATTATTTTTTTATCTTCGACATTATTATTATTTTTTAAATCTAATTTCATCTAATTTATCTATGAACTTACTTTACTTTTTCGTGTCCGGACTGCTTTATAGCTTTTCGGCCCAGTATTGAGCCACGTCCAATGCTTGAGGTCTCGCTAGCCATAGATCGTCCAAGGAACAAGTTGCAGGACAGTCAGTGCATGCGAGGAGATGGTCCATCGTCTGCACCGCACCACATTCGCACTTGTCGTCAGTTTCTGGAATGAGGTTCCACTTAATTAGGTTGGTTTTTACTGGGGCGACCCCAGTTCTATTACGGTTCAGCATTCTCCATGTTTTCCATTTACATGCAGTACCATTTGGCGCTAATTCTGACAAAGGATAGCTGGTGGGCGGCTCATCCAAAACGTTGTCGAGAAATCGGTGTCTGGATTTCAGTCTGTTTCATTCTCTGGAAATTCCGAATAGGGGATGGCGATCGTCAAAGGTTTTCTTAATTTTTTCACCGAATTCGTGTGCTTCCCTACGTGATTTAGGGCTACCAAAACCCGCTGTTCTATAGAGCTTTTCCACAGGCGTAGGCTTCATACAACCTGTTACCAGTCTGCACGTTTCGTTGAGGCTTATATCCACTTTCTTAGCATGCGCCGATCTTCACCATACAGAGCATGCAAATTCTGCGGTAGAGAAGCAGAGTGCTTGGGCAGTTGTCCTAAGAACGGTGGGCTTTGCACCCCATTTGCTGTTTGAGAGCTTCCTTAAAATGTTATTTCTTGCAGATACTTTTTGGCGGACTTTGTCGCAATGGTGTTTATATGTTAGCGATCTATCTAGAGTAACCCCTAGGTATGTGGGCTTGTCGGTATGTTCAAGGATGGTGTCGTTCCAAGCGACGTGCAGCTTTCTGTGGGCCAGGCGTGTATGGAGGTGAAAAGCGCTAACCTGAGTTTTTGATGGGTTTGGCTGAAGTGAGTTTTCTTTGTAATACTCAAACATTGTTTTTAAGGTGTCTTCCAGCTTCTCCTCCACCTGCGAAAATGTTCTTCCTTGCGCTGTAATTGCTAGGGTAACAGGGTATTGGCTGGTCGTTCGTATACACATTAAAAAGAATTGGGGCTAGCACGCTTCCCTGAGCCAGGCCATTCTTCTGGGTTCGCCAGCGGCTTTTTTTACCCTCAAGGGTTACATAGAATTGCCTGTTTTGCAGCAGTGATTCTATTATTTTTGTAAGATGATAGTCCCTTGTCAGTTCATAGATTTTTAACAGGAGCTTTCGGTGATTTACTGTGTCGTAAGCTGCACCTAAGTCCAGTAAGGCCAGACCAGTAATGTGTTTGTTCTCGAAACCTTCCTCTATGTGCTCGGTAAGGGCTAAAATCTGGTTGGTGCAGGATTTCCCTGGTCTAAAGCCGGCTTGTTGTGGTATTATCCTTTTATCCACAGTATCTCCAATTCGATGTAAGATCAGCCTTTCGTATAGTTTAAAAGGTGGCATAGAAGCGATATAGGCCGGTAGCTATTTGGGGAGTCTGGGTCTTTGCCAGGCTTCAGAAGTGCTATCACTTTGGACTTTTTCCACATCTTAGGGATTTTGAAAGTTTCACGGCAGTAATTAAAGAGTTTTAGGATCCAGGTTTTAGTACCCATGCCAAAATTTTTGATTTGTTCCACATGTCATCGACTCCAGCTGCCTTGCCATTTTTCATAGTGTTTACCCCTTTGTTTAGCTCTTTCATGGAAAAGGGAGTTGTGAAATTTTTTATTTCTGTTTCGGCGTTTCGTTGCAGTTTAACTTTTTGGCATTTTATGGTAGGCTTGCCATTAAGAAGGAGTTGGTGGGCAACTTGGTTGGGTGTTACTTTTGCCGGGGGCTTGGTCGATTTCGGTTCACCATCGAGCTTTTTAATTAGGTTTCATGCTATTTTGCTACTGTGTGACATATCCATCCTTTCCAGGGTTTCCACCCATTTTTTTGTCGTGTTTCGCTCAGCGCTGCCATCAAGGTTGTACCAAATTCGATTGTTTCTTCACTAAATGGATCCCTCAGGTAGAGGTCTTCGTATTGAGCCAAGATATCCTTATTTCTGTTAGAGAGTCCTGGGATAAAATTTTCCCTGCAACCTCTTGGAATATGTCGTTTTGACACTCTCTGTAGTATTTGTACAAAACGTGGATAGTTAGTTATAGAAGTAGAAGTTAGGGTAAGGGTCAATGTTTGAAATTTCTTTATCGAGTTCTTGGGAGAAATCTGGCCAGCTGGCTTTTTTAAAGTTGAATCTTCTCCTAAGGGGTATTCTTGTAACTTTAACTGCTGAGAAAACTTGGATTCTGATAGGCCTATGTTGTGTTTTTGTTATGGCTTCGTGCACTCTTTTAATGCAGCAGTCATGGATATTGCTGCTAACGAAACAATTATCAGGATTGTAACCTCGTTTCCAGATTTTGTTGGCAAAGGAGCACGGCAGCTTTGGGTCATGCTATCTATGAAATAAGTTGCTAATGTTAAAAAAGATTGAATTTGTTGATTTGTCTTTATTGACAAGTAACGTCAAATAAACGCGAATTTTTGTTCCATAAAAAGTGATCAAGAAAATGAATTTCTCCCGGGAAAAATCGAAGAGGCTGCCAATAAAGCTACTTTTGAATTATTGCCTAGTAAGTCAAAGCAACAATAAGAATTTACATACGATCCTTTCTTAAAATGATGTGATCAGAAAAATGTAAGTGGCAAAAATGCCAGGGAAAAGGTGCTCCTTGCGTATTTTGAAGAAAAGTCAAAGATATGGAAATCGTCTACGTTCTGGTCAAATTACTCCATGTAAAAGCAGATGATGAACATAAATAATCAGGACATCAGCAGATATTATAAGCTAGTTGCCTTTTTAAAGCGAAAGAGTAAAGGATATCGACCGAAAAATCTAAAATATTGACAAAAGATCGACAAATTTCTCGCAGAAGCCCCGAATGAAAAATATCTTGTGCAAAAAGTAGCCGCAATTTTCGGTGTATTTGGAGCCTGTCTTCAAGAAGAACTGTGTAATTTGACATTAGATAACATTGAAGATTTGGGATCTTCACTAATTGTGCATATACCAGACAAAAAAACTAATGTAAAACGAACCTTTGTAATTAGTGGTACCTTGTATATGAATTTTTTTTACAAAATAAATGTAAATAAAGTAGGTAATAGTTTTACTATTATTTATAGAGTGCAAAGCTGGTTGACATATTTGCATTTCTATTCCTAAACAACAGCATAACCCTAAACTAGTTTTCCGTAAAAATAATTATATGAAGATCTGTCAAAAACTTTTCAAGTGTAAAAAACCGAAGTTAGTAACTTTTTACTATCAATTATCACAAATACGCCTAAAAATTTCAGTTTTATTTTAATTTTAATATATTTCATTTAAACATTTTAACTACCCGGTTGCAATTATTAATTACTCTAACGGGGAATTTAATTTTAATGTATATTTTACTTAAAACTTGTTAATATTATTTATTGCCAATTTATAGTGTATAAGCAGTAATGATCATTAAAAATTATTATTTATCTTAATAATATCGATATAAATCATTGGATTACGCACAGAAATTTTCAATCACACACGGTTTTTACAAAGTACCTCTTAATATTGTCTAGAATGATAATAATGTAATTATCTAGTTCAGTTACTTAGACGTGTGTAAAAATGCTAATTAGCCAACTTTTGTAGATAAGTAAACGTTAAACCCATATATTGAACTCCTGGCTTTATATAAAATAATATGTTATCATTGTCAAGATAGACAGATATAGAATATAATGCCTTGCCTGAATATATGATAAGACATTGAAAACTCCTAATACAATAGAAGATCAAGATGCGGACCACTGTCAGAAACAATGTCCTGTATGCTTGTCTAGATGCCATTTTTTTTTAAATGTTGATAAACTAAAATGCAGAGCTGGGTAGGAATCGAATTCTTTTAAAATTAAATACAGGAATCGATTTCTTTTTAAGGATCCGAAGGCTGGAATCGATTACTTTTTAAAAATGGGATCCGTGATCCGGATTCGTTATATAATTTTAAAATGATCCGGAATCGATTCCATTTTGGAAGGATCCAATTACAAAAAAGAATCGATTTCTTATATTTCTAATTTGAGACAAATGTCAAAATCCGCCATATTTAATACGCCATTTAGAATTTCCAAATTTTCACCCGAAATTTTTAATTTCCAAATTTTGACCTAGCCCCCCTCAAATCCTTATATTCCAAATTTGAGGCATATTGGTTTATAAATGCCAAAATCCGTCATTTTTAATCTTTCAATTTAAATTCCCAAATTTTTACCTAAGATTCTTAATAAGTATCACATTGTTGTATTTTTTATATTAATCTTGTTGGACACTACATTCTGCATTTAAATATGTTGTTATTTAGGTCCGGAGAAACAACATTTAAATGAAACATGTTTTTTTTTTCGTAGCCATAGAGTGTGGTATTCAAAAACAGGCACACATTTTACTTGCATTCATATTAGAAGTTCTAATTGCTCGATCTTCATAAATTTTTTTATCTTTGAGATAACCCTGTGGGACTTTTAATTGTGACATTTAATTATTTCTATTCGGGATGTCATCCAAAAATAAATTTAAAATTTTAATATGTTTTTATATTCCGTAAGCAGAGTAGTTATTAAACGGTACCCAACCGCTGTGTTCACACATCGTCGTTGTGGTTAGGCCCAGTAGGATCTTTTGGAACATGCGCTAGAGTTGCTGGTTATCGGCAACTCTTTTGGCTAGCGTATGGAACGGGATCCGAAGCTAAGATGAACACAAGGCTTTAACTCAAGGTGTTAGCATACCGTGCTTGAATGACATCCTGTTCCTTAAACAGGTGTCTCCAACGGTGCCTCTGAGATACAGGGCGACCTCTCAGAGTATCTAGCCTTACTGCGGTAATGCGGGGCTCTGCCGTGGTGGACTATTACTTCCCTAGCTCCAAACAGAAAGCGGACAGAATCACTTTCATAGGAAAAAAGTGACAAAGGTGCGCTGACCGAAACGGATAAATCCGTTTCGAGAGGTGCCACTCAAGGTCACAAGCAGACAAAGGTGCGCCGACCGAAACGGGGGAATCCGTTTCGTAAGGTGCCCCTGAAGTCACCGGCGCCTGGTTCACGGGGAAGGACTAATCCATCCCGAAGAAACAGGTGCTTAGGAAGGGTTCACTAAATCCAAATAGAAGGCGGACAAAACCGCCTTTATAGGAAAAAGGGTTCCCTGGCTTTAAAACAGAAAGCGGATAGGACCGTTTTCATAGGATAAGGCCGGAGATGCGGCCTCAGAAAGAACATCTGGTTCCTGTAACAAGGACCTGGTAGCTACCCACGTCACTAGACCGGGAGAGGAAGGCATGATGGATCTAATCGTCTGCTCGTCATACTCTCACCAGAACACATCAGAACACATTGTGCTCGTGTCCGGTAGCGACACGAGTAAGAAAAGATGTAAGAACTCTCTCCCAATCCGGTATCGGATTCATTAGAAGTCCGATCCTATTGGAAGGGATATAAAAAGGTGTGAGCCACAATAGACCGAGCGGTCGCAGTGGAGGGCGTAAAAAGTCCACTCACTTTAAACCTACCTACCTACCTACCTATTAAACGGTACTGGTGAAACTTCCTGTAAAATTACAATAAGATGATCCATTCATAAGTTGCTTGAGGTTAAGTCGCGTTTACACGATGCCAGTTGAGGAGACAATTGACAGAGGACAGCTTACTGATATAAAATTATTAGCTACGTGTAAACACCTCTGGCCAATTGGCGTACCAACTGCCCTGCCAGTTGTCCTGAAATTCGACTGTCTCCAGGAATAGACAAAGGACAATTGACTGGGCACAGTGACGGCCCCAACCTCTCTATCACGGCAGTTGTCTTGACAATTGACGCCGTGTAAACGTGGTAGGCCAGTAGATATCTTGTTTAGGGCCATTTTGCCTTTGTCAGTCGAGAAACAAGCTGCAATAGTTCGTCAAAATTCTCTGGACTGATCCTTAAACAAGCTTTATATTCCAATGGATCCTCTATTCGTAACTCTTTTATCAATTGCGGTAAAGCTCCGTGAATATCTCTTTTCAATAGCCATTTCTTTGACCACTCCCTCTTTTTATTTAACTCTTCTTCGAGAAGTTCGCAAGCCTCAGCGATAAATTCCCGACGGAGATCATCACACATTACTCTCAATTCATCACGAGACACAACAGACGATGAGGACTCCCATTTTTCGTCATCAACTCTCGTGTCAATAGTTTTGCCCTGTGAACAAGTTTTCATTCAATTAGACTGGCCTCAGACATTCACGCAACTGGCCCAAGACAACTGGCCCCGACAATTGTCTCCTCAACTGGCATGGTGTAAACGCGGCTTTATCTCAAGCATCCCATTTAAAAACCAAAACCCCCGCTGGGTTTTAAAAAAACCCTTTAGAAAAAAAATTTTTTCCTTTTAAAAGGGGTTGATTAATCCCCCGAAATCTTTTAAATTTGGGAATTTATTAAAAACAAATTTTTTAAATTTAAAAAGCATTTTAAAATTTTAAGGTTAAAATTTTTTATGGGGGGGTTTTTTTCCCCAAAAAAATTTTTTTTTAAGGCTTGTTTTAAATTTTTAAAAATTAAAAATGAATTTTAAAAAATTAAAAAAATTAAAAACTAAAGATCCCCCGGGAAAAATTCTAACGGGTTTTAAATTAAATCTTTCCCCTTTAATTTTTATTTTTTTCCCCAAAAAAGGGGGAATTTTTTGGATTCCTTTTTTTTTTTTTAATTTCCTTTACAAAGGTTTGGTTTCCTAAATTTTTCCCCTTTTTTTTTAAGGGGATTTCCCCCAACTTTACGGGGGGTTTCCCCCGGGGGGGTTTTGGGGTTTTATTGACTTTTGGGGCCACCCCCCGATTTGGTTGGCCCCCCAAAAGGGGTTTTTTTTTTTCCGGATATTAAAACTCTGGGGGGGGGTTTTTTAAACCAAAAATAAAACCTTTTGGAGTTTTTGGTTAAGTTTTAAAAAACCCCCCCTTTTAAATTTTTTAAAAAAATTTTTTTAAAACTCCAAGGAGGAAAAATTTTCCCCAAAACCCCAAAAAAATTTTGAAAATTTTATTTTAATTTTACTTTTTGTATTTTTTTTAAAAATTTTTAAGGGGGGTTAATTTAAAAATTTTGTATTGGGGTTTTATTTTTTATAAAAAAAACTTAAATTTTTTTTTTTAATTTTTGGACCAGGTAATTTTTTTTTAAAGGGGTTTTTTTTGGGGTACCCCCTTTTTGGTTTTTTTAATTTTAAAAGATTTTTAATTAAAAAAATTTTTTCCTTGGGGTTTTAAAACTACTTAAAAGTAAAAAAAACCCCCTTTGGGGGGAAAATTTTAATTTTCAAGTTTTTTTTTTTTTAAACACCCTTAAAAATTTGGGCAAAAATTAAAACGGGAATTAAAAGGTTTTTTTTCCCAATTGTTTACTTAAAAAGTATTTAATTAAAATCCAACGCAAAAATTTTTTGTAACTTTTTTTTTGAGAAGGGGGTTTTTTTGGTTTTTTTTTGAAATGAACCCCTTAAAAAAATTTTAAAATTTTAAAACCCCAAAATTTTTATTTTAAAAAAATTTTTTTTAAAAATTTTTTAAAATTTTTTTAAAATTTTGGCTTTCAGGTTTACAAAACAGTTTCCAAATTTTAAAACCCCGTAAATTTTTTAAGAATTTTTTTTTTTGGGGTGTGTTTTTGGATTTTGGGGAGGGGGGCTTTCCCCCCAATTTTAATTTCGTTTTAAAAATTTTAAATTTTCCTTTTCTAAAACCCCTGTATTTTCAAAAACCCCAAAATTTTGGGGGAAAATTTAATTTTTTTCCTAAAAAAGTTTAAGGAAGCTCCAAACCGGGAGGGGTTTTAAAATTTAAAAAATTTTTAAATTTCAACAAAAAACCCGGGTTTTTTTTTCGGAGGGGGGGGCAGGGGCCCCCTTTTGGGCCCTTTGGGTTTTTTAAAGGGGGCCCCCTTTTGCAAAAAATTTGAAAAACCAAAAAAAAATTTTAAAAAAAGGGGTTTAAGCCTTTTCCCCAATTTTTGAATCCCCAAAAATTTTCCCAAGTGTTTTAAAAGGGGGTTTTGGGAAAAAACCCCGGGTTTTAAAAAACCCTTTCATTGAAAACATTTTACTGTTTTTATTTTTTTTTTAACCTTTTTTTATTTAAAAATTTTTTTTAAAATTTTTTTTTAAATTTTGGGTTTTTTAAAAAATTTTTTTGGGTATTTTCCAAATTTTTTTTGGGGTTTTTTAAAAAAATTTTTTTTGGGTTTTTTTCCCCAAAGTTTTTTTGGGTTAAAACCTTTCCAAAACTTGGTTTTTTAAAAAAGAAAATTTATTGGGGGGTTTGGTTTTTTTAAAAAGTTTTTTTTTAATTTTTTTTTTAAAATCAAGTTTTTAAAAAAAATTTTAATTTTTTTGGGGTTTGTTTTTTAAATTAAATTTTAAAAAAAAATTAAAAAAATTTGGGGAAATTTTTTTATTAAATTTTTTCCTATTTAAAAGTATTTCCCCCTTTTTTTGGGGAAAAAAATTTTAAAAAAAACCAGGGGGAAGGAAAGTTTTATAGAACTTTTTTTTTCTTTTCTTGTTTTTATGGGAAAAAAAGGGTTCCCCCCTCGTTTATTTTGGGGGGTTTTAAAAAAAAGTAAAAGATTTTTTTTAAAAAATTAAGGGAGGTATAAAAAAGGGTTTTTTTTAAATTTTTATTCGTTTTAAAAAATTGTTTTTTTTTTCTTTTTTAAACCTTGGGGGGGCAATTTCCAAAATAAAAAATTTTTTTCTTTAAAAATTTTTTTGGGGGTTTTTTAATTTTAAATTTGTTTTTTAAATTGGTTTTTTTGGGGAAAACGTGGGGGAAAAAGGGGGAAAAACCAAAATTTTTTCCCCCTTTGGAAAACGCTCTAAAATATTTTTGGGTTTTAAAAAAATTAAAATTTTTTTAGAATTTTAAATTTGGAATCTTTTTTTTAAAACCCCCAAAAAATTTTTAAAAATTTTTAAAAATTGGGTTTGGGTTTTTCGGCGGCTCAAAAAAAAAGGTTTTTTTCCCCTTAAAAAAGGCCCCCCCTTCCTTTTAGTTTTTAAGAAAAATTTGATTTTTTTTTAAATTTTTAAATTTTTACAAAATTTTTTTGGGCCTTCAAAGGAAAATTTTTAAAAAGTTTTTTTTTTTTGATGGGTTTCCCAAAATTTGGATTTTTAAAAAATTTTTTTGGGGGTATTTTTAAAACAATTTATGAAAAAGGAACTTTTAAAATTCCCTTTTTTGGTGATTTTTTGAATTTTTTTTTTGGGGGGGGCTTAAAAATCCCATTTTCTCTTTGCGAAAAAGGGGGGTTCCCCGGGGGTTTTAAAAATTTTTTTTTTTTTTTCAGTGACCCCCAAGTTTTTGGGGGGAAAATTTTTTTTTGGGGTTTTTAAAAACCCCCCCGGGAAATTTTTCCCTTTTTTAAAAATTGTTTTTTGCAAAAAAAATTTCCCCCTTTAAAGGGCCAAAAATTTTCGGCCAAGGGGACCTTTGTATGTAATGGTTTTCAAAAAAAGTATTTTAAAACCAAACAACCATTTTCCGGCAAAGGAAAATTTGGGGTTTTGGGCCCCCTCAAAAAGGGGAACGGGTTTAAAAAATTTCTTTTTCCGGTTTGGCCCCAAAAAAAGGGGTTTCCATAGCCAAAGGTTTCTTTTAACCCCAAAGGTTTAAACCCCCGGGTTTTTTAATGAAACCTGTTGCCTTCCCGGAAAAAACTTTTTTTTTTTTTTTTCCCGCGAGATTTATTGTTAAAAAATCAAAAAAAAAAAGTTTTTTTATCTTTTCTTTTTTTATTTTGTTAACCCTTTTTTATTTATTTTTTTTTTAAAAATCTTTTTTTTTTAAAATTTTTTTTTTTTTTAAACTTTTTTTTTAATGTTGACAAAATTTTTTAAAATTATCAGTGGGTTTAAATTTAAAAGGTTTTCCTTTTGTCAATTTTTCGGCGTTCCTTACGAGCCCTGCAAGTAATAAATTTTTTTTCCCCCGGGGGCCCCTAAAATCGCCCCGGTACGCATCTGGTGATGTCTTAAAAAAAAAAAAGGGTTTTGGGTATGCCTTTTTTTTGGCAAAATTTGTGGGGGGGTTTTGGTCTTTTTTAATCTCAGTATTTTAAAGGGAAAAAAAATTTTTTTTTGGATGGGAATTTGTTTTTTTTTTAAAATTTTAGGGTTTTTAAAATTAAAATTTAAAAAAAAAAATTAAAAAAAACCAGTTTGGTTTTTTTATTAACGATCTTAATTAATTGTGTTTTTTTAAAAATCTACACTGTTTTTAAAAAAAAAAAAATTATAAAAATACAGCATTTCTCCTTCTTTGTTTTTTTGGGGCTTTTTTTTTTCTCCAAAAAATTTTCTACATTTGATGGTTGCCCAACTTTTTGCCTCAAAAAACCCCCCTTTCCCTCCGTTATCCCATAAACCCCGCTCCCCCCCTCCTTTTTTCCCCAAAAACCCCAAAACCCTTTTATTATTATTTTATCGTATTTCATTTTTTTCTTTTTAAAAATTTAAAAATTTGGTTTTTAAAGGGTTTAAAGTATTTTTTTTTAAAACCCCCTTTTTTTCCCCCCCTTTTTTAACCCCCCGGGGGGTTAAGTTTCAAAACTACTACCATTTTTTTTTTTTTTAAAATTTAAAACCCAAATCAAAAACCCCAAATTTTTTAAAAACTTTAAAAGGGCCATTTTCTATACAAACTTTTATCCCATTTTGCTCTCACCCCGGGGAATAATTAAAAAATTTTATAACAGTTTTTTTTTTAAAAATCAACAATAAAAAAGCCTACACCCAAAGTTTTATTTTAAAAAATTTCCAGAAATAAAATTTCAAACCAAATTAAACTCCCATATTAAAAACCTTTTAAAAAACTAAAATTTTTTTTTCAAATTTTTTCCCTTTTTTTTTAAATTTTTCCCCAAAGGGTTTTAAAAATTTTAAAAAAAATGTTAAAATAGATAATTTTTAATTGTAATTAATAACCTACTTTTTTTCATATTTCTGAATCCAAAATAAAAAGTTAAAAAACCCTTTTCCCCTTTTTCCCTTCCCCTTCCCCATTTAGGGAAAAAGGGGTTTTCCCAAAAAAATTTTTCAAATTTTTTTTTTTTTCCCGGTAATCAAAGTCTAATTACCAACCCCCATATTTCCTTAAAATGACAATTTTTCTTTAAAATAACTTTCATCCCCATTTCACAAACCCAAAAAACCTCCCCCAAAAGGGTTTTTAAAAACAAAAAAATATTAAAACAGATCATTTGTTATCAAAAAAAAAACCCCTAAATAACAATTTTCATACTTCAATTTCAGAAAACAAATTTAAAAATTTCACCCCCCTTTCCCCCCTTTGGGGGGTGGGGGTTCCCCCCAAAAATTTTTTTTCCCAACCGATTTTATTAGGAAAAAATTTTAAATTTTAATTAATGGTAAAAGAATTTTTCAAATCTTTTTCCCGAAAAATTTAGCCAAATTTAATGAAAACAAACAAAAAAATCTTCCCCCTTTATAATTTTGGGTTTTTGAAAAAAAAAAACCCAAAAGTAAAATTTTGGTTTTTTAACCCCCTTAAATGTTCTTTTTTTCCCTTTTAAAACGAAAATTTTTTATTAGGGGTATATATAATTTTTAATTATACCAATTTAAAAAAAAATTTAAAAAAGAACCCCAAAAATTTGAATTAATCCCTTTTTTGGGGGTTATTGTTTTACTATAAAAAATTTTTTTTAAAATGTTTAAGGGGGGTAAATAAAATATATGTTTCAATTAATGATTCTAAATGAACATTCGCATTAGCAATTAAAAACTTTTTCCCCCAAAAAACCTTTGAAAAAAAGGTTAGAAATTTTTTATCTGTCACCGAAGCTCTGGGCCCCGGGTTTTTAATGCCAAAAGGATTGGGTTGATTCACGGCCGGCGGAGAACAATAGAACGTCGGCCGGTCGTCGTTTGTCATGGTTTTCCCCCCGGGGTGGATGGCCCTTTTGGTTAAAACGGTCTGAAAGACCCCGGCCAACAAATGAATAATATATTTGCCAATGATGGGTTTCCCTTTAAAAAGGGGTAAAAAAAATGTTATTTTTTAAACCAAAAGGTTTTCCCTTATTTTAAATTTTTTTAAAAATTATTTTTTTTTTAAAAATTTTTTTTTCCTCTTTTTTAAAAATTTGACCATCAAATGACCTTGAACCTGTGTAATCCCCCTTTTAAACCCTTTACCCCCCCCCAAAAAAACTTTTTGGGAAACCCTTTTTTCGTGCAAAAAAAATTTCCCCGAAGTCAAATTTTCCCCCAAAGTGTTACAATCAACCTAGGTAGATGTCAACTATTTTTTTTAAAAAAAATTAAAAATTTAAAAAAAAATTTACCCCCAAAAAATTTTATACCAAGAATAAAATTTTTAAAAAAAAATTTTTTTTTTTTGGGGAAAATTTTGGTTTATTAATTTTTTTAAAATTTTTAATCGAAATGTCTTAAGTATTTGCTTGTGATATAAATAAACAAATTTTCGATTTTAAGAGATGGTAAAATAAAAAAAAAATATTTTTTAAAAAAAGAATTGTTTCAAAATTTTAAATTTTTTAAAAAAATTTTTTTAAAAAATTTTAAAAAAGGGTTTTTTGAAACGATAATTAAAATCACTAAAATTAAAATTTCATGACCAAAAAAGGAACAAAAAAAAATTTTTTAAAAAAAAAAAAAGGGAAAAAAATTTAAAAATTTTAAAAAAAACATGTTCAGAAAAATTTTTGGGGAAAAAATTTTTTTTATTGCAAATTGATAAATTTTTAAAAAAAATTAAAAGGGGGGTTTTTTAACCTAAAAAATTTTCCCCCCCTTTTTTTATCTCGTTACCCCAGTCATCTCATTATATTTTAAGTATATTATTTTTTAAAAAAAAAAATTTTTTCCCAAATTTTAAATTAAAAAGTGTTTTTTTTAAAAAAATCATGTTTTTAAAAAAAGTGAATAAAAAAATGTTTGACCATGCTTTTCTAAAAAAAAAAAAAAAATTTTACCCTTGATAATTACCTTTTTTAACAGTAAAAAAAAAACCCCTTTTTAATAACAATGAAAAAAAAATTAAAAATTTTTGGGGAAAAAAAAAATATTAAAAAAAAAAACAAAAAGGATTTTAAAAAAAAAAAAGGGGGAAAAAAAATTTTTTGTTTAAATTTCCCCTTTTGGGAGAATATTTTAAAAACACAAAAAAGGCCCTTTTTAAAAAACAACTGGCCATGTCCCCGCTAAAAAAAAAAAAGGGGCCAGTCCGTCTTAAAAAAATTTTTGAAGCACTGGGGCCCTTTTTTTGGGGTTTTTTCCGAAAAATTCCGGGGGGTAAAGTTTTTTTTTTGGTTTTTTAAAAAAATTTTTCTTTTTAAAAGTTTAAATTTAAAAAATTTTTGGGGCCCGGTGTCTTTAAAGGCCCTTTTTAAAATTTAAAAAAAATTAAAATTTTTAAAAAAAAATTTTTAGAAAAAAGAAAAACTGAAAAAGGGTTTTTTTGAAGAAAAATAAAAAAGATAAAAAACTAAAAATTTTTTTGGGTTTAAAATTAAAAAATTTTTCCCTTAAAGGGCAAAAAAAAAAATTTTTTTTTCCAAATTTTTTCCCCGGGGATTTTTAAAAAAAATTTAAAATTTTTGGGGGAAAAACCAAAAAAAGAAAAACTCAAACCAAAAACTAAAAAGGGAATTTTTTGGGGTTTGCAAGCCCTGCAGTTTTTTCCACCAAAAAAAAAATTTTGGGTTTTAAATTTTGGGAAAAATTAATAATAAATATTTTAAAAAACTTTTTTGGCAACATTCCTTTAAGGGAAAAGGAAACCCCCTTTACAAAAGGGCAGGGTATATTTTTTAATTTATTTTTATTTTTTTATAAAATCAGTTTTCTAACCCCTTTAACTGCCGTTTTTAAAAATTTATTAAAAGGAAAATTTTTCCCAAAGGTTTTTTTTTTTTTAGTTTGGGGGGAAAAAAATATTTTTTTTAAAATTTGAAACTTTTTGTTTAAATTTTTTTAAAAAATTCAAATTTTTTCCCCTAAAGACTTTTCCCTTTTTGGGGTTTAAAAAAAACAAATTTTTTTCTAGGGTTTGCCAAAAGGGGTTTTTTAAAAATTTTGGTTAGAAATTTAGTACTTAAATTTTATATTTTTTTTTTCTGGGTTTTTTTTTAAAATTTATAAAAAAAATTTTTTTTAAAAAAAAAAAAATTTTTTAATTTAAATAATTTGTTTTTTTTAAATTGCTTTTTAAAAGAAATTTTTAAAAATTTTAGGAAAAAAATTTTTAAAATTTTTTAAAAATTAAATTTTTTATTTTAAAATTTTTAAAAAATTTTTTTTTAAAAAAGGTTTTTAAACCTTTTTTTTAAAAAATTTAAAAAAAAATTTTTTTAATTTTTTTCATTTTCCCCAAAATAATTTTAAAAAAAATTTAAAGGGTTTTTTTTGGGGGTTTTTAAAAAAAGAAAGAATATAAAATTTTAAAATTTTTAAAACCCAAAAAATTTTCCCCTTTAAAAAAAAAATATTTTCAAAAAAAAAAAAAAGGGTTAATTAAAAAACCCGGGGGGGGGTTTTTGTTTTGGTCCAAAAATCCCAAAAACCATTTTAATCTTTTTTTTTAACCCCCAAGTTTTTTTAAAAAAAGGGGGGTATATTTAATTATTTATTTAAAAAACCGTTTTAAAAATTTTTTATTTTTGGACAAAAAAAGTTTTCGATGGCAAAATCAAAAGGTTTTAAAAAATCAAAAATTTTTTTTTAAAACCAATTTTTTGAGTTCCCGGGGGGCCCCTTGAAAATTTTAAACCGGCTACCCCTTTCCCTCGTAAAATTTAATTATTCATTTTTTTGAAAAATTCGGGGAAAAATTTTTTTTTTTGGGAAAAATTAGTTTTAAAAATTTTAAAAAAAATTTGTCTTAAAGTTTAAAACAAAAAATTTTTAAAAAAAAAAAATTTTTTAAAATTTTAAAAAAATTTTTTTTTTTTAAAAAATCGGGCTGGGGGCCCCTTTCCAAATATTTTTTGGGGCCACGGAAAAAAAGGGGGTTTTCTAATTTTAAAATTTTAAAACCTTGGACAGGGAAAATTTACATCCAACGTCAGATTTTTGCAATCAAACAAAGGGAAAATTTTTAAAAAAAAAAAATTTTTAAAGAAAAATTTTTCTATACTTTTAAAATTTTTCCCCTTCCCTTTTTAAATTCCACCCCGAACCCCACCCAAACATATAACTCCCCCCCTTTTTTTGGCCCTTAACCGGGTTTGGAGATCATTAAATTTTTTGGGGCCCTAAACGTTTACAACCGTTAAGTATAAAACGGCCAGGAAAATTTAAAAATTTTTTCTTTGGGGGGCCCCCTTTTTGGGTTTTCCCCCTTTTTTTAAAAATTTTTTTTAAAAAAAATTTTGGACAAAAAAAAAACAAAAAATGGTTTTGAAAAAAATTAAATAAAAAAACCCCCTTAATTTTTTTCCAAAGTTTTTTTTTCCCCCCAGAAAAAAGGAATTTTTTTTAAAAATTAAAAGGTTTCCAAAAAAAAATTTTTTAAAAAAACCCCCCCTTTGTCCCAAAATAAAACTTTGCTCCCATGGGCCCCAGTTCGTTTTTCGGACCATCTGGGAAAAGGGTTTTTAAACCCCAAATTTTTTAAAAAAATTAAAATTCCCTTTTTTGGTCAAATCTTTAAATTTCCCCCTTTTAAAAAAAAATTAAAAAAAAAACCCCCCCCAATTTGAAAGGGAATTTTCCCCAAAAGGAAAAAAATTTTTGAAAAAATTTTTTGAAAAAAAAAAAAAATTTCTTCAAATTTTTTCCTTTAAAGGCCCCTTTTTTTTAAAATTTAAAAAAAATTTTTTAAAGAAAACAGAAAAGCGATTTTTCTTTTAAAAATTTATTAAAAATCGCTGGGCTGGATAATTTTTTTTTAAATTACCTTTATTTTGGGGGATTTTCCAAAAAAAAAAGTTTTTTCTGGGGGGAAAAAACGTTAATTTTGGAAAAAAAAATTAAAAGCATGGCACATTGCGGTTTTTTTCCCCAAAATCTTTAAAAAAAAAAATTTTTAAAATTACCCCTTTTTAAAATTTTTTTCCCCTTTTTTTCATTTGGTTTTAAAATAATTTATCTTTTCAAAGGGGCCCAAAAAAGACTTTAGGGGGTTATAAAGGGGGGGAAAATTTTCGAAAACCCCCTTTAAAGGGGGAAAAACATTTTTTTAAAAATTAATTAGGGGGAAAACCTTTTTAAAAAATCTGGCCCCAAAAATTTAAAAGGGTCCAAATTTTTTTTAAAAAAAATTTTCAAAGAAAAAATTGGGGTTTAAATTTGGGGGAAAAAATTTTTAATTTTTTCCAAAAATTAAATTTTTTCCAGAACAACTCATTAATTAACCCCATAATTTTTTTTTTTTAAAAAAAATTTTTTTTAAAGTTGTTTTTAAAATTTTAAAAATTTTAGGAAAAATTTAAAAATTTTATTGGGGGGTTTTTGGAAAACAAAAAAATTTTTTTTTCGGCCTTCCCTTTTTAAAAAAATTTCCCCAAATTTTTTGGGGTTTTAAAAAAAGGGTTTTAAAAAATTTAAATTTTTTTACTTCCAAAACGTTTTTAAAAAAAAAATTTTTTAATTTTTAAATTTCTTTAAATTTTTCCGGTTAAAAATGAAAAATTTTAACCCCCCCCAATTGGTTCCTTTAAAAATTCCCAAAAATTTTTTTTTTTCCCCAAATTTTTTTTATTAAGACCGGTTTTTAAAACCTTTAAAAAAAATTTTGATTTTTTCCCCTTTTTTTTTTGGGGGAAATACTCCAAAAATTTGGGGTTTTAAAAAAATTCCCCCTTAAAAATTTTTTTTGTTTTTCAAACCCCTTTAAAATTTTAAACCCTTTCCCCCATTGTAAAGTTTTTTTTAAAAAAATTTTAAAAATTTTTTTGGTCATGCCTTATACCTCTTAAAAAAAGTTTTTTAAAAAATGTGGGGTTTTATTTAGCTTTTTTTTTTAAAAAAATTTTTATAATTTTTTGGCCTTTTTCCTTTTTTTGGGATTTTAAATTTTAAAAAGGGGGGTTTTCCTTCCCCCGGGGTTTAAAAAGGATTTTTTAAAAAAAAATTTTTTTTAAACCCTTTTAAAAAAAGCAAAAGAAAAAATTTTGGGGAAAACCCCCCAAAAAAATTTTTTTTCCCCCAAGTTTTTCAAACACTTTTCCCCAAAAAAATTTTTCCCCCTCTAAAATTTTCAAAACCCCTTTTTAGAAACCCTTGGAAAAGGGGAAAACTAAAAATTTTTTTTTAAAAGAAAATTTGGTCCTACCCTCTTTTTTTTTTTTTAAAAAAAAAACCAGAAAAAAAAAGTTTAAATTTTTCCCCCCAACCAAAAAAACCCCCAAAATTTAAAACAAAACCCAATTTGAAAACCCCCCCAATTTAAAAAAAAACCCAAAAAATTTAAAAAAACCCTTTTAAAAACACATACCGTAATAAGGGGAAACCCCCTAAAAAAACCCCGTTTAAAAAAAAAAGGGTTTTTTTTTTTTGGGGAAAATTTGGGTTTTCCCAAAAAAAAATAAATGGTTCAAGGGGGTTTTCCCCACTTTCTGGGGGTTGTTTAAAAGGAAAAAAAAACATTTAAAAATTTCAAAATTTAAAAAAAACCCAAAAACCCTTTTTAATTTTCCCATTTTCCCTGCTAAAAATTTTAAAATTTTTAAAAAAAAACCGAAACCCCGACCTTTTCTTTAAAAATGGCGGGGCTGGATGGAAACCAAATCTTTTAAAAAAAATTGCTTCCCGAGCTTGCCCCTCCTAACCCCTCTTTCAAATCCCTTGCAGGGCTTTTCCCGAGGGTTGAAGGCCAAATTCAATCCTGTCCCCAAAAGGATGCAAAACTCTCCCTTCTAACTATAGACCTATATCTCTTCTTTCAGTTGTTTGCAAAGTAATGGAAAAATCCATTAATTCACAAATCTTAAAGTATCTGGAAAACATAAGATCTTACTTGATAGACAATATGGATTCCGTCACAGTAGATCTACAGCTGATCTTCTTTTCTTTGTCTTACACAACTGGAACAAGTCCCTTAAGTTTCTTGGTGAATCCCAGATCGTTACTCCTGACATATCCAAAGCTTTCGATCAGGTCTGGCATGATGGCTTCTTAACAAACTTCCTTCTTATGGCCTTCCACCTAAGCTTTGCTCTTGGCTTTCCAGTTTCCTTTCTAATCGACGTATATCAGTTAGTGTAGATGGACATTCCTCCAGCTTCTACCAAATTAATGCTGGGGGCCTTTGGGCTCAGTGCTGGCCCACGCTGTTTCTTCACACATTAACGATCTTCTCTCTTCCACAATCAATCCCATTCATAGTTTTGCTGACGATAGTACCCTCTCCACTATGGTATTCAATTTCTTAGACCACCATGTAATTCTGATTTGGAAAACAAGCGCAGGTCAATGCAGATATCACTTTCACAAGACCTCAAACTTATCTTGGATTGGGGCGCCAAAAATCTTGTTCAGTTTAATGCCTCGAAAACACAGTCATGTTCGCTGAGGCGAAAAAGTCAGCCAATGCTCATCCCTTACATATCAGCGGCCAAGTTCTGCAGAACAAAGAGTCGTTTAATCTTGTCGGCGTTACTTTTGTGAATAACTCCAACTGGCACAAACACGTTCCATCCATAGCCTCGGCAGCTTTAAAAAAACTTGAATTCCTCTTCCGAGCCAGAAAATATTTCTCTTCTTCCAATCTGTACACTCTGTATGTATCCCAAATCAGACCCTCTTTAGAATATTGTTCTCATGTCTGGGGAATGGCGTCCCCTACAACACTTAGCATTCTGGACTCCATTCAAAGAAGAGCCGTTCATCTTATTAATGATCCAACGCTCACAGAAATGTTTCCTCTTCTTGCCCACCGTCGAGCTGTAGGGGATCTGTCGCTCTTCTATAGGTATTTTCACGGCTTCCACTCAGAGGAATTGGCCAGTATAATTCCTTTTCTGGCGGCTCCCAACAGAGCAACACGTAGTGCAACTTTTATGCATCCTTTTACAGTTCAGTTAGAGAGGCCCCGAACTTAACGCCGATTTTATTTAAATGACTTGGGAAGCGCCCATGGTTAAGTTTAATTTGACTAATGATGGAAATTATTTTCCTAGATGAGGGGTGTTTATAGTACCAATGTATTTTTGGGATGTTATCATGTATTTTGTAGTAAAATGTTTTGCTTTCGCTACCGTAGCTGCGCCAGTCTCTATTCCATTTTTCATAAATGTCTTTTTTCATATTAGGAACGAAGTAAGTAGTATTTAGTATTTTCATTAATGTCGTGGTTTTTCTTGGATGCGTCGTTAGCCAACTGATCTGCTATTAACTTTATACTGTTGTGTTTTTCTAAAGAAAAATAAAAGAATTAAATAATTTAGTTGGATTTTTATATCACTTATTAAGTAATTATTGTCGTTTTGCACGAAGTCTCTTTCGGGAACTACATTTTACTTTTTCTGTTAATATGGTTACATATTATTTCTTGGCCCTTAACAATAATTGAGAAAATGTAAAGAAACATTTTGGGCTTTAGTTAAACAAAGGCCACAACAGAGTCCACCAAGGTAAAGAACAGGTGTAATTTAAGACAATGTAAATAAAAATGAATTAACCCCGAGTCTTTATTATGGTCCTGTTTGTTTTTGATGTAGGCTAAAATTAAAAGCCCTCGTTGGTGTCTTTTTATATAGATGCATTCAAACTTGTCCACAAAAGCTAAATAAAATATAACCGATCAGGGTAGAGTCCAGCTTGAGCAATCAAGGTTCTGTATGTAACTAACCAAAAATAACTAGAGCTTTACGAAAAAAAAATAGTTGATAGACTAAATTTGGACATTAAAATAATAATAATTTAGATATTTAATTGTAATATAAATTTTATTGTGATAACTGACTATTTAAACAGGCGTGCGTAAGAATGGTTCTATAGAGTTGGTCTTACTAAAGAGAAATTTACGCTGTGCCGTTACACCTGTTTACAGCTGTAGCGGCGTAACGATCGAATTCAATTGGTTGAGCACCTACCATGTGGTTTTCTTTACAGCAAGTGCAATAAAAATACAATTACGTAGCACTACGGCAGTCCCACATGCCTAAATCACTCCTAAGTACGTATGTCGTTGCTAGTTACTCTGGCAGATCCGAATATGCACGATTGCTTATAAAACATAATGCTGTAAGGGCAGCTACAAGTGTTTTATCATATTTTGAGCGATATTGTTATTTTCAGTTCACTAGCAATTTGTAAGGAAAATATAAATTTTATATTTCCGCTGAACCCACCCGAATTTAAAGTCAAAAAATCGAAAAAAGGCGTAAATTCAGATATTAACGATTTTTTTTTATTTTAAACGTCAATATTTAAAAAACTATAAAAGATACACAAAACTTTTTAGGCCATAAATTATGTATTTTTATAAAACCTTTAATTTAAGTTACATAATATTTTTGCCTAAATGCAATATTTCTCCAGTTATTATAAAAAAGCGAATTTTTAGGATGTTTCAAGGTATGTACCTGGAAAAAAATTTAAAAAAATGCTATTTTATGATTTTTTTCACAAATTTTAAGTAATTTGAGATTTAAATAAATAAAATAAATGATTTATAATTAAAAAACCCTAAAAATCACAATAATAAAAAAATAACGTATTTTTTACTATTTTTTTTTGTCAAAATTCCTTTTTCGTTTATATCTCCTTCATTATTTATTTCATAAAAAATGTTAATATAACTTTTTATATAGACAATTTAAAAAGCTCCATTTTTTGTTTTATGAAATTTTCTGTATCTGTTATAGTTTATATAGTCGTAGTCCAAATATTCTGTGGTAGCAGGTTTCTGCCGGTAAATGTACCGTATCGGTTTTTGGGCCTTTCTCGACATTTTGTTGTTTGACCCCCACTTGTGACTTCAGATTCGTGTTCAGCGGAAAAAAATACGCCAAAAAATCTTAGTCCGATAACCAGCACACAACTTTTTTTTGTGGGCCTGTGTTATCTTTTTTTACTTTAGTAAAGATGAACTGATAAGTATACATATACAAAATGATGTAGAAGACTCAGAGGATAATGTATGTTTTAAAACCTGGACAATTTTGGACGTGCCCAACTTTATTTTGGTCAGAAACGTTCTATGGCCCGTGGTAAGGTACACAGACCTCTTTACCATCTTTTCAGAATGTATGTTTATATAGCGGAATATTGTTCTTTTAGTAAAACGTATTTTCGGCTCTTGGGCTCTTATAATTTAAAAGCTCTTTTCTGTTATACCGACCGCGATGAGTTTAAACTAAAACCGAAATTGTGTATTTTAATATTAGTAAAATATTTGTTTGCAATTATGATTTAGGTTTGTTGAGTGATGCAAGAACGGTCAAAATTAATATTTCATTACACTCTTAAATTAAAACAATAACCACTTTATATGTTGAATAATAACTTAGTTGAAAATATATCACCTTGTAGAATATTACAGATGGTACTAATCATATTTTGTGTGAATTTCACCATTTTTGAGCCCCTCCCTCCCTTTTTGTCACAACGCGTCACATTCTTTGCGCCCCTTTAAATATTACGTCACAAAAACTGGTCCCCCCTATAAATAGCCCCTGTCGATTTATTAATAAAATAAATTTTAAAATATTTATTAGTATTTAATATAGTATATATATATATATATATATATATATATATATATATATATATATATATATATATATATATATATATATATATATATATATATATATATATATATATATATATATATATACGGGTGTTTCTCAAAGGTGATCCCCATAACTTTTTATTTTAAGATTAAAAAAATAAAATTTGGCTTGTAAATATGTGACCTTAAAATGCATTGAATGACGGGTTCAATTGTTTCTAATGATTTCCGGTTTCTTCGGAAATGACCTCAACTTTTGAGTTTTAAATGAAACACAGTATTTTTTTTACCTATTCAATAAAAAATGACATTCTAAATACAACGATACCCCATATGTTAACTTTTGACATTTTCCTTTAAAAATATTTAATTTTTGTAATCCAATCTAGAGTGCCTTACGTCGTTAAAACAACTATTTTTGAGTCCAGGAGGCGTGAAAAAATACTTTTAATTATATTGTATATTTTATGTCCTTTCCAGAAGGGTAAAAAGATTTCAAATTTTATTTTTAGACATAACTAATTTTTTTCAAATGTTACGATGGTAGCTCGTTGGCATATTCGAAAAGAGCATTTCTTTGTGAATAATTTAATACCCCACACTTGATATTTGGAGTTAAATTAACACTAAAAAAGCTAAAATATAGGAATAGTAGTTGATGCTTATAAAAATAATAATTATTATATTATTATTGTTTATTATTATATTTATAGGTATTTAAACCAAAATGCCTTATAAATAAACACCGCAATAACTTTAAATAATTAACTCGCATTTAAATATTAAACTATGTAACATCATTGTTTAGCATCAACGTTTTTGTTTATTTCCAAGCCTACCTGACAAAATTGCCGAATTGCATATAATTCTTTTAATCGAATGCCACGGCCCGGATGTTTTAATAATTTTATAAGCAACAACTACTATGCCTATTTTTTTGCTTGTTTAGTGTTGATTTAACTTAAATATTAACGGCTGAGTGATGATCGCGTTGTTAAATTTAGCAATGGACTTAGCAATTGTTAAAAGTTAACAACGGTTTAGAATGTTTAACAAAACGTCATTGTCAGTTTTATTCAATGATTTTAGTAGGCAACCTGTCAAAATCTGTCATTTTGTTAAACATTCTAAACCGTTATTAACTTTTAACAATTGCTAAATTTTACAACTTGATCGTCACTCGGCCGTTAATGTGGGGTATCAAATTATTCAGAAAGAAATGCTCTTTTTAAATATGCCAATGAGCCACTATTGTTTCATTTGAAAAAATTGAATTATGTCTAGAAATAAAATTTTGGAATCTTTAAACCTTTTTAGAAAAGACATAAAATACGTCAGATAATTAAAACTATTTTTTCACGCGTCCTTGACTCAAAATTGGATGTTTTTACGAAGTCATGGCATTCTAGATTAAGTTTTAAAAAATTAAATTTTTTTAAAGAAAAATGTCGAAAGTTGACATATGGGGTGTCATTGTATTTAGAATGTTCCATTTAAATTTGAAAAGTTGAGGTCATTTCCGGTAAAACCGGAAATCGGCAGAAACAATTGAATACGTCATTAAATGCCTATTTAGGCTATATATCGACACGCCAAATTTCATTTTCCCATCTAAAAAAAAAAAAAACATAAAATTGAAAAATTTAGAGGATGAACTGTTTTATGAACTGCGAACGTCACGCTTTCTTAGACCCACCGTCCCCTCTTGTCACATCTTGTCACACTAAGCGATACGCCTCCCCCCTGTTATGCGAACGTATTTTATGAACGGCCCCTAACTTTTTTGTTTATTTGAAAAAAACTTTGCACCAAAGGAGCAGTCTTAAAAGTTTTTATTTAAGTGGGTTAATATCATATAAATTGACAATATTAGATCATTAAAGCACGCAAAAAGAAAGACATATACAGTGTGGAATGGTGGGGAATGTATGGGGATCTTGGAAACCACGATAGATAGAAAATCGGTTAAATGGGGAAAGTTTTGGACAATTATATTAGTAAGCTAATCCCGTTTACTACATGGTTTTATCTATTCAGGTTTTTGAAAAATTTTGAAAAAACCTTAAACATGCATTTTCGAAAATCGGCCATATTTTTTTTTAAAGTGAAAATTTGTCAAATCTGTAAAAGCTTCTTCAAAACAACCTTTTTTGTAGAATATGACCGAGTAGTCAATTTTTATTTTTTACGTTTCGGGTTTTTAGAATTATCATCAACTTTATTTTTTTATATGGACGCCATATTGGATTTTTACGCAGCCAATTAGTGCTTTTTATTCTGATTTTAACAATGTATAACATGTTATAATTTAAGAGTTTATAACCTCATTTATTTCAAAAAACAAATATTTTCTCAGTTGGCCTTGATTCCGGCGAACGTCATTTTTTTGTTAACAATAAAATATTAGTAATTGGCAAAATAGATAAGCTGAACAGATATTTTACAGAAATAGGTTTCGCGAACATAGCAATAACGTTAATACCGTGTTACAACAAAACTACACGTAACAAGTTAATTAAAACAAGTGAAAACAATGAAAAGTGGCTAAATTAATATTCCTACTAAAATGAAGATGTAAAATAACGACCTAAAATTTAAAATGTTGTCTTTTTCTCTCAACATATTAACGATATTTTTTTAAATAGTCCTAACTACCCTATGAATGGTTGACTTAGGTATGTGGAATTCTCTATCAACATCCCTGGCTGAAGATATTGGATTTTCTTTAAAATGTTGGTTAACTACATCATCTCGTTGTCGATTTTCTTCGACATACTTCTTAGGTCGTGGTTTTTTAAAACTTCCGAATTCAAGCAAATTTGTAACCAGTTTTCGAAAGTATGTTAGTTTAGGATGCTGCCTTTCAGGAAAATTGTCGAAATACGTTTACCCAGCTATATTAACATTTCTATTGCTTTGAAAATAACGTTTCAAAATATTAAGTTTTTCCTTTAATAATTAACCATTTTACAGAGTTAAAAAAAATTTAATAACGTACCCGAGCTAACTTGATAATAACGCTAGATGACTTTCGCCGGAAGCAAGGCCAACTGAGAAAATATTTATTTTTTGAAGTAGATGAGGTTATAAATTTCTAAACTATAACATGTTATACATTGTTGAAATCAGAATAGAAAGCACTATTTTGCTGCGTAAAAATCCAATATGCCGCCCATATGAAAAAGTAAAGTCGATGATGATTCTAAAAACCCGAAACGTAGAAAATAAAAATTGACTACTCGGTCATATTCCACAAAAAGGGTTGCTATGAAGAAGTTTTTACATATTTAAAAAAATTTACTTATTAAAAAAATATGGCCGATTTTCGAAAATGCATATTTTAGGTTTTTTTAAAATTTATCAAAAACCTGAATAGATAAAGCTATGTAGTAAACGGGATAAGCTTATTAACATAATTGTCCAAAACTTACCCCATTTAATCGATTTTCTATCTATCATGGTTTCCAAGATCCCCATACATTCCCCACCAATTTGGGACACACTGTATAACTAACTGGACAATAAGTAATGAGATTGGTGCACTCATCATGGCACATCCATTTATAAAACCTTTCTTAATATTAAAAATACTTTGTATTTGTAGTTAAGTTTATATCCTCCATAAAATAACTCTTTGATTAAGTTTTATGTTGTTTTAGATCTTATCAGTCACTCTATACAAACATTCCAAGTTAATTAGTGTAAGTCTAGTAAAAAAATGTTAAGGTTTTTATCTAAAAATATTGAACGGATATGTTCTATATTATTGTGGTAGATTTATTTATTAAAAGTACTAGATGAAAAGCCTGTCTCCGCCAGGCGAGAGACAATATTAAGTAGCCTCTGCCTCCGTAAGACGCCTTCCGTACGGCTAACGGTAAAAAAACACTTTTTTGCTCCTATTTTTGTCCCGGGGGCGAAATTCAAAAAACGGGCTTCGTTAGGTTCTAGCCACTGCTAAAGACTACTACTGTGCCAAATTTCATGATTTTAGCTCAAGCCATAACTTCAGAATCACGTGGACAGACAAATAAATATATATACCTACCTACATATAAATATATCCACATTAGCAAATTATATATATAGATTCCTTGGGCTACTGGCCATTCTTGCTCATTTTCTATTATTATTTAAGTTTTATAGAAATATATAATAAAAACTAAAAAATAACCAACTATTGCAACAACCAGTAGTAATAACTTTCCCTTAACTACCACCACCTGTCATAATTTAAAGAATACAAAAATATTTTTTTCTATTTATAAATTTTCCATCTTTAAAGGTTACGTCATACATATAGAAAATTAGCGCTTATGCATATAAGTAATCAAGTATGAAATAAATTAAAACAACTGACCACAACTATTCACAACTAACCACAATAGGCAAGTAATCCACTAAAATTATTATTTTATACTTACAATTATTTTGTGGGAACAAAAAAAATAATTGATAGAATTTAGGTTACTCAAAGTCAATAATTTTTCTAAAAAGTTTTAAATATTCTTTATAATACAAAAATTAATTAACAATTCTTAAAAGCTTGTAAATTAATTAAGGATACTTTTTTAAAATTTACCGTAGAATCTCTAAGAAATTGATAAATAACATCAGAAAGGCAAAAATTAACTTTTTTTTCAATACATTTATAATTTTTTTTTGACCTAAATAAAAAAAGTTAAATTTTTTTCCTGAAAATAGTAATTGGAAATAGGGCATAAGAAGTTAAAAAATATATTCAGGGAACTGCACAGTTTCTGCTTAATAATTTAAATGCCATGTTTAATTTGAAAAAAAAGATAAAAAATAGTTGATTTACTTATTTAAAAAATCAAAGTCTTATCCTAGTATTATTAGTATTTTAACTACGTGCCAATTTAAAAATAAGCAAACAATTCAACCAAATTATTATTTTATATTAACAAGTCACTTGCGGGAACAATAAAATAATAATAAATAGAATTTAAGTTACCCAAAATTAAAATATTTACTTTTAATGATTGTTAGTTAAAAAAAATCTAAAAACCTAATAAATTAATTAAGGATACTAAAGTAATCTTTTTTTTAATAATTGATTAAAATACTTATAATTTTATTGAAAAAAATCTAATTTTGCTTTTTCGATCATATTTATTAATTAAATAAAATAAATAATTTTAAACAAAAAAAACTGCAAAAATTTTATAAATAAAAAAATGTTTTTCCTATTTTAAACAGAACTTTTTGGTCAAAATCAAATTATCCTTTATTATTCGTCTTATAAAAAATATTTATATAACTTTTCATTTAGACAAGTAACTACAACTAACCACAACTATTCACAACTAACCACAGTGGGCAAGTAATCCACTAAAATTATTATTTTATATTCACAATTATTTTGTGGGAACAAAACAAAATAACAGATATAATTTAGGTCAATTATTTTTTTTTAAATTTTCTCTTTAGAAGAGAATTAGTTTTAAATATCCTCTATAATACAAAAAATTATAAACAATTTTTAAAACCTTATAAATTAATTAAGGATACTTTTTAAAATTTACCGTAGTATCTCTAAGAAATTAGCAAACAAGACCTTTTACCAGAAATGATATGATATTCAATTTTTAAAATTTTGGAAAATATTTTTGCCCTAAATTTCTCTAAAGTTCTTATATATGCAAAACAGCTTTTAAAGAGTACCTAATTTTAGTACCATAATAAGTTGACAGTAAATATTACTATGTATATATTTATATACATAAATTTATACTATTTTTGAGCACTTTATTAAAACTTATCTGTTTGTTATCAGTTATCACTGAGTTTTGTAATATTTCTTTTTTGTACATCCTAAAGTATTTTATGAACAATTTAAATACTGTCGGCATTAAATTGTCTCTCTGAGGCAATTTTTTTGGCACATTAAATACAAAACAGAAAGAATTCATTGCTTAGCACGAATAATTATCATCATTTTACCAAAGCCTTTGAAAAAGCCGCCCGTTATAAAGCTAACTACATCGTCTATTAAGAAATACAGAATTTTTATAAAAGCCGATAGATGACCCTTTTTTTATATACGAAATGGCAATAAAGCTATGAAATATTATTTTATCATTGGCGCCTTTTCGTAATTAGGATATCCGTAATTTTATTATTTTGCCAGGGTTGAACTTGTTTCTGGTTTTAAATAGGTTTGTTATGCCACTATTATTTTAATTTTTAATTATATAATTTATTTGGTTTTGAAATATTTCACTAAGACTTTATGCCTAAATACTTACGTACCGTGGGTGTCATTCTGGCTCGAAAAAGAAATCCGAGCTTTTTCAAAGCCACTATGGTTTTTAAAAATTCAGTGGCGGCTTTAGGATTTAAAAAAATGTTTCTAAAAAGTGAGACGCGGGACCGACACCAACTATATACCAGATGCTATTGGCCTTAAGGGGAAGTTAATTTTTCTTTAGCAGCGCTCTACAGAAAAATCTAAGTTTCAAAAGTAAATCCGTTATTTGTTTTTTTTTCACGAATTTGATCAAATTTTATTGTCAAATCCCGAATTTCGCAAAAATGTCTGCATTTTTCTTGAAATTGGAGGCATCTAAAATATTTCCATACGAATAATTTTTAAAAAATTGTTTCGTTTTTATTAAAATAAAAAAATAAAGTTTGCATATTGGTATTTGACATAATTATGCATAATTTAATCTATTCAATTGTTTGGTATCACTTCCGGTTTGACCGGAAACAGCTGGTACTTTCAATAAATGGCACCACTGGTATATTTTCTCTTATTTTGCTAGTATTTGACGTTTCAAAAACAATAACGCTTCTTCCAGAATATACTAAGAAGCAATCCTCGTTCTATTTTAATAAAAATAATTTATGCGCATAAAAAGAATTTTGTTTTACTCCATCTGGAGAAGCCATAAAAAATAAAAAATAGTTTAATTTATTTTTTATGACTACTTGATTTAAAATTAACCCTTTTATAGCTATTTATGTATCAAGGGCGTTACTGGGACTATAATGCCCTGAAGGTCGAAATAGCCCGAGGGCTAGATTTCGACCTGATGGGCATTATAGTCCAGTAAAGCCCGTGGTGCATACAATGCTTTATGTTTTACCCAAAAAAGAGTTTTTCAATGTTTGTCATTGAAAAACTCTTTACATACTATTACATTACTATTACATTATTTATTCGCAATATAAAAAATAAGTTGCACCTGTACCTGTATACGTAAGTAGATAATGACTGGTGTTAAGTTTGACTTTGATGTTTCTGTCAGTTAGTCAGTTGGCATTTTTTATTTAACGATTTGCTCAAAATGGAAGAAATTCCACAAAATATAAGAGAAAAGGCCATAAAAGCGACCGAAAATCTTTTTCCAGTTAAATCAAGGCAACAGTATGATTGGGAGTATGGCATATTTGGTATTTGGAAAGATGCGAACGCAATTCTTCAAATAACCGAAAACGTTTTAATGGCATATTTCCAGGAACTGGTAAGTTATTGCTTTTATTTTAATACATATGTTTAACAAACTTTATTATTTTTAGTCGGAAAAATACAGTCCGAACTCTCTCTGGACCAAGTATTCCACCCTAAGGTCTACGTTGATGGTCTATGAAAATATAGGCATTTCGCAATACCATCGTCTCATATCTTTTTTAAAAGTTAAGTCGAAAGGATACGTCCCGAAGAAGTCTAAAGTTTTGGAAGGAGAACAAATATTAAAATTTATTAAGAAGGCTCCTGATGATATCTACTTGGTACACAAAGTCATATTGGTAATGGGTGTTTTTGGAGGTTTAAGACGAGTTGGTCAAAATGACCATTGGTGACATTGAAGATAGAGGAACAGTCTTGGTTATAAAGGTACCAGAAACTAAAACTTCAACTTCAAAAAGTTTTACTATCATTGAAGAAGATTTAGGCGCTTTAAATTTAATAAAAAAGTACACAACATTAAGACCAGCTGGAATAAAGGAGCGAAGATTCTTTCTTACCTATAGAAAGGGTCGATGTACAGTAAAACCCATTGGAAAAAATACCATAGGAAGCGTCCCAACATTGATCGCAAAATTTTTAAAACTGGATAATGCAGAAGCTTACACCGGCCACTGTTTGCGTCGCACATCGTCAACTTTACTTGTTGAGGCAGGTGGTTCGTTTGAAACGCTGAAACAACATGGGAAATGGAAAAGCTCTTCAGTAGGTGAAGGATATATAGAAGAAAGTATTTCATCCAAAAACAAAGTAGCCAAAATGATTGCCAATTCAGTTAATTCCGAGGTTAATTCCGTATCGACTATCGAAAATTCTTTAATGGACTGTTCTTCTATACAAAATAGCGTTAGTGCTACCACCGCTGCTACCATCACAAAAAACACCGACCATTCTATAGTGGGATCAGCTACATTTTCCGGGACATTTCAAAATTGTAATTTTTATTTTGGAAATAAAGTTTAATTTTTAGTATTGTTTAAAGAAAAAAATATTTTTTGTATAAACTTGATCTTTCTTGTGAGAGAAATAAAATTGGATAAGCAATAAAACTTCCATATTAGCGCATTAGGGCATTATAAGCGGGCATTATCATAATGCCCGCTTATAATGCCCTAGGTGTGATAGCAGGTATTATTGCTATCATAACATATTCCGTTTCTAAGGTATTATAGATCAATAATAGATAGGTAAAACATAAATATATTTATAGCTCTCTATATAAAGATTTTAAAAAATAAATGTTCTGCGTAAAGTTTTAAGTTCACCAACTGTACAAATATTTTATCCTTGTTTGTAAACTAAATAAAGGGTTTTCCAATAAGAGGTGTTATTTTGATATTTAAAGAAAAATGCCATTTTTTAAGATAAATGATCGGATATTTATTACATTATAAAGAGGAAGGTATGCCGTTAATAATGGAAAATAACATCAGCCAAATGACCACCACGAGCACGCCTACAGGACCATATCCTTTTTATGAAATTTTCCATAACCAAATCGCAAAGTGGCCTACCTTTGTCCTCGATAGCCTCACGAATTCCATCTTTGAGGTCTTGAATCGACGCTGGGCTGTTGGCGTAGACCTTCTCTTCACAGATTATTATATTTTTTTACAATTTTGTGGGCAGCATAACAGGCTATATAAATTTGTACCGATTTGTCAATTTCATATTCATTTAGGTATTCAGTTTCAGGTAAAAACAAAAATTTTTCAGTGTAATTATTTTGAGGTATTGTCCAATCAAGATAATTTTCCTGGATACAGCTGTCTCCCTGTTTTTTAATCTCAGCTAAAGAGAATTACCATCAGCAGCGCTTCTAAATATATGTTTGAGTCTAATTTTTTCTCAGCATTTAAAATATCATCAAAGCTAACATTGTAATTACAACCTCCGAGAAGTCTGTATTTACCAAATCTTTTTCTAACTTTTCAGTAGTAAATTTACCTGGTAAAATATACGACAAATCAAATTTTGAAAATGAATAGTCAATTATTTCTAGTAAAACAGAGGTACTATGGCAAAGTGCAGAATAGGTGTCGTTTGTAAGGCGACCATTATTGTTTTCAAGTTTATGCCAAGCTTTCAGCAGGACTTTTTCGGGAAACAGGGACTGTTTTTGAGAAGTAATGTGGTAAATTTGGAAAAATACTAGGCACTGCATTTAACTTTAGTCTAGTTTTGGTAGGTACCTTTTGCATTGACCCATCTGGCAAGCGATAATCATCCTCTCTAATAATGTCACTTTCTACAAAATGCTTAGCGCAAACCACAGAATATTTTGAGGGTGACCATGACTGTCTAGGAATATTCCTAAGCCAATGGGCTTTAAGGTTTTCGTCCTTTGGAAAGGTGAAAACAGATACAGCTGGTTCTCCTGCATCAAGAGAAGTTTTATAATTAGATTTGCACCCAGGCAGCCAGGCACACAACAAGGACTTGGCATGGTAAATTAATTAAATTGAGAAAATACCGAGATTACCAGGAAAATAATAATAATAACAGTAACTAAATAGTATCTAATAAGCAGGCACCAAGTACCTATGCAACGCAATAACAAAAATCAAAACGAACGACAAAATTCCAAAATGTATACCTACGTACTTACGGTAATTTCCAATGCTAATATTTGTTACTGTTTTTAAAAATAACTAAAAAAATACCTTCAAAATTAAAGCCAAACACGAATCATTAAAATACACTTTCAATTTTAATTATTTTTAAAAAGCACCACCACAAAATGTCAAGTTCATTTGCCGCCATTTACTTTAAGTACTTTATAACACCGGCACTTTTCACCCGCAGATATTCTTGTTTTTACGCAATGTCTGCGGAAAAAACTGCCCCGGTCACTCACAAATTTCACACAGTAAGACCTTTTACAGGTTTAGTCTTTATCTTAACAATATTTTCTTTCAAAAAAGTTGATTTATTCACAATAACACAACAGAGAAACAGGTCATTCAACGTAAATCATATGACTAAACAGCTGAGCAAACGTGTGTCGCTAGATCTGAAGGCATAGTTGCCAGATTTCCTTGTTCACGGCTTGTTAAAGTGAAGTAGGGCTGTGACCCTGCCTATAAACTGGCATTGCGTTAATTCTAGTCCTTGAGTTCGTTGCTATTTTCGTAGCTATTTCTAGAAAGTCAGCTATTTTGCCGATATTTATTCGTAGCCCATTATTTATTTAAAGTAAATGTAATTTACAGTTGTTTAAAGAACTAAATGGGTATTTAAAAAATGAATTAAAAAAATCATTAATTCAAACTTGAAAAAAGTAGATATTGGTGGTAAGTAGTCCAAAAAGTAGTAGTTTTTTAGCAAAATTTGGTTTATTTTGCCTCCTCCTTTCTTATTGTATTTTTCAAATTTAAAATATCTTAACAATCCATTATAACTAATATCCTTTCTTTAACCAAAGGCGTGTTGTTAAATTCATCGATGAATCGTGCGCACTAATCGCTGTTTCATCAAGCCGTTTTTAAATTAATTGTTGGAAAAGCGCTAAGGAAAGATGGTCGTTGTTTTAGTAGTATATGGACAAGGATAAAACTAGCGGTAATCTAGTGTGACGTCACGATAGATTTCAGCGCTAAACCATCTGATGAATTTAACAACACGCCTCAATTTAAATATCAAAGTAGATTTATTTTGGTATCATTTTAATAAAAATTAAAATGTTTACCAGAGTTAAGTAGAATATTTTTATCAAATAAAGAAGAATGACAATACAGTGCGGACGTAAGTAGTCCCCCGCCCTTCTTAACTTTTGAATGGGACGAGATATCGCTGCCGGGTAAAAGCGAGGGAAAAAGGTAGATATCACATTTATTTTTTTTTATATGAATTTAAAATTTTTAATTTCATAGGTGGCGCTACGGGCACACTTTAAAAAATCAAATGGAAAGCAGGGGCATGTGATACCTCGTTTGAAAGGGACTTTAATTATTTAACATTATTTTTTTTTAATTTTGGTTTTTGGTTGCTGACTTATTAACGATTAAAAGTTGAACTAGGAACAAATTTTGCCACCTAAAGTTTAATCGTTTAATAGGTCGTAGTATGCCGAGAAAATGTAAAAATGTTATCTTTTGTCTTGCATGTTTACCATAGTGACAGACATTTTTGGTATCAGATTGACAACTGTGGATTATTACTGAATTATTTAGAGCTGATTCTTAGTTTTATTTTGTTTTTATCTAAAAAATGGTGCGCACTAGGTCATTAGAAGAAAAACCAGAAGCAATTCTTATTTACGCCGAGGCCGGCCGTAATTAACATGAGGCTGAAAAGATTTTCAATAACAGATTTCCCGATAATCTTATCTGCCTGAAATATCTGAGGAAACTGGTTCAAAAGTTTCAAAGAACAGAAAGTGTACTTAGAGAAAAAGGGGCTAGAAGAAAATCTATATAGGAAGAGAAACAAGTTGAAATAATTGCATCTGTTGTTAATAACCCTCAACAGTCTACAGTAGCAGTTTCTGACCAATGTAATGTTTCAACAACCACAGTAAAAACTATCTGAAAAAACACAAGTTTCATCCCTATAAACTAATTATGTTACATAAACTACATGAAGATGATCCTGATAAAAGGATGCAGTTTTGTGAAATTATGTCCCAGCCATTAATCGAAAATTCGGCCTACACAAGAACAGTTTGTTTCAGTGAAGAATGTACCTTTTTTTAAATGGAAATGTCAACCGACCTAATGTGCGATATTGAACCCATGTAAATTCGCATATTTTTCAAGAGAACCATACTCAAACTCCCCAAAAAATTAACGTGTGGGCGGAAATATTGGGAGACAATATTGTGGAGCCCTTTTTTTAGAGGAGAACCTAACTGGAGAGTTGTACCTGGAAATGCTTGACAATTTCGTCAATCGGATTCAAGAAATAGTGGTTCAAAATCAAGGCGAATTTGAACACCCAATTATTTTTCAACAAAATGGCGCACGCCCACATTTTTTAGACCTGTAAGGGATTGGTTAGACCAGACATATATGCAGGACGGTGAATTGGCAGGCGTGGACCATGGAATGGCCTGCGCGTTCACCAGACTTGACTCCTCTGGATTTTTTCCTGTGGGGATATGACAAATCGAAGGTTTATAAAACACCACTCGCACATTACAGGAATTACGAAATAGAAGTACATTAAATTATTATGAATTATCAAACTTTTTTTATTTCCACTTTTAATCGTTAATAAGTCAGCAACAAAAAACAAGAATTAAAAAAACTAATGTTTGTTGAATAGAGAATTAAAATCCCTTTCAAACGAGGTATCACATGCTTTCCCTTTTCCATTTGATTTTTAAAAGTAGATTGTGCCCGTAGCGCCACCTACAAAATTAAAAATTTTAAATTTATATAAAAAAAAGGAAAAATAATACCTTTTTCTCTCGCTTTTACCCGGCAACGATATCTCGTCCATTCAAAAAATAAGAAGGGGCTGACTATTTACATCCGCACTGTATTCAACCATTTCAATATTTACCTATGTTCACTAAGCCGACCAACCACCCTATTTAGTAAAATAACATTAAAAATGTATACATTTAATAGTATTTATTTATCTGCATATACAAGCATATATATTTATATATGTATATTAAAAGAAAAATAGTAATCAATTAATGTTAGTCTGTGCTTAACACTTTTTCTCCTTTTCTAGCTGTTCTTTAGCAAAATCTTCTCCAGTTTTAATATCTTTTTTCAGTTGAGCAACTCCTTTACAAAAGTTTTTTGTTTCATATTCGCTCATTTTTCCAATTCCCAAATGTTTTTCTATTCCGTTTTTACCAAATAATAGCGGTGCTGCTATGTATTTTACTTCCGGGTAACAATCACTTCTGACAAAGCAACATTCTGTAAACCATTTTTAACATTTACATTAATACAAACCCTTGTTTTTTTTCTCTTAATTTTATACATATGTTCATGTTTTCTGATATTGGTAATATTTATTTTTTGCGTTTTTCAAATATATGTATACAGGATGTCCGGCAATACCGTTTAAATAATTCTACGTGTTAATTATGAAGAAAAGTTCATATCAATATAGGTCTGCAAATGCGTCATAAGGTTGCTATGGCGATTCAAAGGTGGCACCGGGACATAGATTTTATTTTATATCTCTGGAACCGTTTCAGATAGCCATCTGAGTTTTGGCACATAAATTGCTTTTCATAGTAATAGGTACTTTTCAGTGTTTTTACTAAATTACTATTTTAATCAAGGGCGTATCGATAGGGAAGTCCTCGATTTAATTTGTTCACATTCTTATTAAACATCATATTTTTGCAGTTTCTTTAAAAATTTTAATTCCGCGGTATAAATGCATTAAATATTTTTGTAGAAAACCTGTCAGGCTAGCCGTTTTCGAGAAAACACCTTCCAAAGAAAATACTGCATGCATGGTCGCCCAAACAAAAGAGCATTTCGGCATTTTTTGAAAAGCGAGAACAAATTTTTTTTTATTACAATGTTATTAACACAATAAATAATCGAATAAACTTTAATTTTAAACCTTATGTTAAATTCGTTTTCCGTAACTAGATACTACATTAATGTAAAAATGTTTAATATTATTGGGCGACCATTATTTTCTTTGGAGAATGTTTTCTCAAAAACGGCTAGCCTGACAGGTTTTCTACAGAAATACCTTTTTTATGTCACTTATACCGCGAAATCAGAATTTCTAAAGAAAACTGCAAAAATATGACGTTTAATAAGAATGTGAACAAATTAAATCAAGGTTTCCTCTGTCGGTACGCCCCTGACTAAATAATGTAGTAAAAACACTGAAAAGTACCTACTATTAAAAGCAATTCATATGCCAAAACTCAGATGGCTATCTAAAACGGTTCCAGAGATATAAAATAAAAGCTATATTCCGTGCCATTTTTAAATCGCCATAGCAACATTATGACGCATTTGCGGACCTATGTTGATACGAACTTTTTTTATAATTTAACCCCTAGAATTTTTCGAACGGTATTTCCGGACACCCTGTATATTGTGGTAAGGGTTTTTTGTAACATTTCATAAAACAAATTAAACACCATATATTTAAATTTGCGCGTTAAACTTAATATAACCATACCAAACGATATCGGTATTAATCACTGCGTTTATAAACGCATTGATTATAACCTAAATTTAGGTGGATGTTAAATTTTTTTATAAAATTACAATTATTTTACAAACCAAATGATAAGCATAATTACAAATCATTGTGTGGCAATACAGAATTTAATACAACTCAAGCAATTCTCAAAGACTTGTGAGGAAACGTACTAAAATAGGTTGTAATTTTACAATTTTTATGTAATTATAATACACGTATTGTAATTTTACTAAACTGCTGGTCAATATTCATTAAAAATTACATGTTGCTTTGTAATTTTGCCATAAAACTTAATTTCTTTTACACGTATTGTATTTTCACAAGTCAATCTCCTCGAAGTTTAATAGGTCATTATAATTCTCTTTATACTATATTATCAGGTTAATTGACGTTTGCAATTTTTTAATCATGTACTGTCTAATTAAGGCGGCTTTAAGAAAAGTACCATATCGTTACTAGTGTGAAATTGATATCATTATGTAATCCCTAATTTTTTTAAAAAGAAAGAAGCCGTTTCCACCGCCGCGCCGCAATTTAGTCGTTCTTACAATAGCGATCTTAAGTATTTATTTCACACGAGTCACTAGCAAACGTTGCACGTAGTGATGGGATAATTCAAATTAAAAATAATCGATAATCCGATTATTGAAATAATCGCCATCATGCGATTATTCAGATTTAATTTGAATTACGAAAAATAACCTGATTCCACAGAATTTATTACGCGTCGCGAAAAAAAACATGTTCTAACAAATAAGATTTAATATTTTAATAGTAAAGTATATATTTATGTAAATAGAGAGGACAACTTAATTATAAAAAAGGTAATTTTTTACTTACCGGGCCCACGGCCGATTTTATTAAAATTTTGTATACAGGGGTTTTTGTGACGCTTATCACGAATCTGAAGTCATATTTTGTTGGACTCAGCTAGTTTTTGAGTTATAACGCCTCACTTGAACCTAACCTCACACCCGCACAAACTCCTAAAATTCCTCCTTCTTAAAACTGATTACACCCAAAATGGAAGATTGTATGGTAATATACTTATTATTTTATACGATAAATTTAATTTTACCTTAATTTAACAACTATTTTTAATAAAAAAGCACAACGAGCGCTTCCAAAAAAATAATATTTTTACTTTTATAAATGTCAACAAAATTGTATGTTGGTACACTAGGGACCCAGGAAACAATTGAATGCGCTTAATTTTTAAATTTAAATCGCGAAAAATTAAAATAATTCAAATTTATAAAGTAGGCCATTCGATTGTTTCGCGGGTCCCTGGCATACCAACATAAAACAGTCTTAAAATCTCTAGACAATTTTGTTGACATTTATAAAAGTAAAAATAATATTTTTGGAAAGTGCTTGTTGTGCTTTTTTTATTAAAAATATTTGTTAAATAAAGGTGAAATTAAATTTATCTTATAAAATAATAAGTGTATTTCGATAAAATCTTCCATTTTGGGTGTAATCAGTTTTTAGAAGGAGGAATTTTAGGAAAGTTTTGCTGGTTAGGTTTGAGCGGGGCGTTATAACTTAAAAACTAATAGAGTACGAAAAAAATTGACTTTAGATTCGTGATCAGCGCCCCAAAAATCCCCGGTATACAAAATTTCAATAAAATCGGCCGTGGGCCCGGTAAGTAAAAAAATTATGGCAAATGGAAAATTTACTTACTAAAATAATAATAGTAATAATAATATATATTATACAGTGTCAAAAAAGTCCAGAATCCCCGTTGACAAATTATTAAGGGGATCCCAGACTTTTTTGACAAACTGTATATAATATTTAGTGTTTGTGTTTAGTTACATCGGAATCGAAATACATATTCATTCAGAAATCAAGAATTTAAAATTCAAACAATTAAAAAAATCAAATAATTAGATAATTCGAATTATCAAATAATCCGATTATTGAAATCATTCATAATTCAATAATTCGATTCATAAAATAATCCGATTATGCCCATCACTAGTTGCACGCCTCTCTATGGTCATATTGTTAATATACCTAGCTTAGAAACCCCGCCCCCTCTACCCCCCGAGAACTTATTCATCTTATAAGTTGGACTCCTTGTACAAAGAAGCCCGGAAATTTAAATTCGGTGTACTCTTGTTAGTAGCATCATCATCGATATGTGTATATTGCGTGTATATTGCGATTCATATTATTTTGTAATTTCACGCCATCAGCTCCAGGCAGTTTAGTCTTGAAATAAACCATTTTATATAATAAATTGTATAGTAAATTTACAATACAGCATATCAAAATTATCAAACATTTTTTCTAGAATGTGCTTAATAAAATTACAGTATTGATATTGTAATAGTACTAAACAAATTTTTCGTAAATGTTTAGTAAAAATGTTACGGATATGTTGTAATTATCCTAAACTTTTTAGTTAAAATAAATCGCATGGTAAATTTGCAGTGCAGAATATTAAAATTATCTAACATTTTTAATAGAATTTGTTTAGTAAAATTACAATAGGTATTATGTAATATTGCTAAACTAATTTCAAATGTGTGTTTAGTAAATTTCACCAAATGTTTTCTAAACTGAGTTGGAATAGGTCATGTGGGAAAATTACAAAACTGAATTTTTTAATTACAATTTTGTTGTGCGTAAAAACTTCCAATGTTTTTTTTTTGTAAAATAACAGTAGAAATTTCTAACAGTCACATCATTAATTATATAGTTACCACCAAAATATTCTAATTTTTACCATCAAGGGGATCTGCTTTTTAAATGACAGTTATTGGGCGGCAGAATTATATTTTTTTTTTGAAAATGATAAACAGGTTTCAAACGATTTTTTTTAATGTTGATAAAAATTAGTAAACATGTTGCCCCAATAATATAACTTATCTCTAAAAGATTGAAAATGAATATAAAGTTAAAAACACAAATCGTAAGAAGACGGGTAATACCAATCCATTTGGGCGGCACAACTAATTTCTGAGGGCTGATATCTAAACGGATCTGTCAATTAAAACCAATTATTACCGCGGTAAATATCGTAATTTTTTTTTAAAGAGGCCAAAAATGCTTGATAGTAGCGTTCATTCGAGTGTTTGTGGAATGCATTACCATTTGTACATTTGGGTTAATGATGATAAGAAAAAATCAATACTATGGTATAGTCTGTCTCAAAGTATATCTTGTTAGCTCTTGCCTTTATTTATGGATTATACCTGCCAACAGCAATAAAACTACGGATCGGTAGGTATTAAAGGACAGAACATTAGGGCGGACTTTAATAATATGAAGATTTAAAATTTATTGTTTATTTAGGTAAGTATAATCTTAAAATTACATTAAGAAATTAAATATATGCAAAGTTTTAATTAATTTATAACTGCATTATCTATATATAAATATATTTTTAATCTAAATATCTAAATCTAATTCTGTTTCACTATCAGAGTCATCATTGAGATTAATTACAATAGGATTTATGTTGTTTTGGATAGAAATGTAAGAGTCCTCAATTTTTATATAATGTGCTGTAGTGAATTTTTCCCGCTCTCAACTGGTATGTTAGTAATTACATCTTGTATGAAATTTATAACACTGGGACTTAAAGTAGGTATAACATTTTCTGTTTTGATCTTTGATTTTACTTGGTTCCACAAATGCTTTATGGGGTTAAACATACAGTGATACGGAGGAAGCCGTAAGACAGTATGCCCAGCCTGTTCAGCCAATTATCACATACATATTGTTTTTTTAATTGCATATGAATTTAGGATGCTGCGTTTTTTTGTAACTGAATTTAAATAAATATCAGTTTCGTACAAATATTCCTGGATTACAGTTTTTGAACTTGATAAAGCTGGTGCTTTGTGTAGCAGACGGCTGTGGTAGCTTGCGTTATCCATGACAATAACACTGTTGTTTGGAATATTTTTTAAAAGATAATTTTGAAACCAGTTTTCAAAAAGTTCTGCATTTGTATTCTCATGATAATCCAAGCTAGAATCCTTAATATTCTTTGCAGACAACAGCAAGCAGTTTGGGACAAATCCGTCTTCCAAACCAGCGTGTATTATGGTAATGCGTTTTCCTTTATTTGAAGGTGCTATCGTCTGACAGTTTTGACTGGAATCAACCCATCCTTTGGATACTGTGTCCTGTGTATCGAACCATGTTTTATCAAGGTAAATTATGGATCTGTTTTCTAACCTATATACACTATCCCATCCGGATATGCCGTTTTACGCTTTTATAAACTGTCGCGAAACTGCAACAAGCAATTTTAAACTAAAAGCTGTTTTAACTTACCCACAATATTGCTTTCTCCATTCATGGCTCTTAGAATAGAAAAGGTAAGTCTTGAACCTGCGTAGGCCATGGCCAAGGTGGCAGAACCTTTTCCAGCTTTGGCATTTACAACTTCTGTACCCGCCTCTTGGATGTGTTTGACTAGTTTATCTAATTTCTCACCTTCAATACAGACTGGTGGATTACATCTAGAAACGTGCAAAATGTAAAAGTTAGAAATTTAATGTTTTAAACTATAAATTGTTCGATTGAGAAAAACCCCAAAAAAATGTTTTTGCATTCAAGCAAAAGTGTGGTATATATTTTTCTCGCTAGATCAATACTTTCCGAGTTATTGGCTGCTGAAAAGTTTTTTTTCGATGAAAAAAACATTGGATTTTTGAACAGTTTTTTATGTATGTTGTAAGTAAAATGTAAACCGAGATATGGCTGATCAAAAAAAGAGATTTTTCGTTGTATCCTTGAACCCAAACATTTCGCGTCAAATAGCGGGAACCGGGTACATTTTTCAAAAAAAAAAAACTCATAAAATACTTTTTAAAAAGCTTAAAAAGACCTTTAAAATGAGCATTAGTAAAAGTCTTTTGCATAAGCTTTACGTAAAATACTAGCAAAAAAGGATGTATTTCTCGAATTTTTGTAAAAAAGGCGCATTAAAATTAACGTCATGTTCATTAGGATTAAAATTAATTATGTTTCTTCTACAATTTACTTTATTTTGGTGCTATTTATAAGATCTGAAAGTTTAGCTACATTAAAATGTCTAGGTTTCGAAAAAAAACATGATTAAAATATTTTTTTTCTAAATATTAAAAAAACTTTATTATTAAATAACTCAAAAACTATAGATATATAAAAAAATAATTAAATTCAAAAATGTAGGTTTTTTCCTAGCTTCAATTTTTTTTTAAATTTTTGCTGTAGCTTAAAAAAATAACAGAGATATAGCTGGTTGAAGTTTGTTTTATGGCCAAGGAGCACCTGTCTCCGGCCCTTTGGCCCTTGACTGTTTAAACATGAAGGACTTTAGAGTATTTTTACATTCATAGCCTTAAGGCTCATTAAATGTTCTTTAAAATGGTTTTTAGATGGATGTCGTAGCATTAAAATTAACGAAGTTATTGTAAAAAAACTAATAGCACTTTTTAAAACAAATTTTGAAATATCAAAAAATTATTTAGTTTGGAGCATTTATAAGTGTATGTTTGGGTTTGCAGAAAGTGTGATGGGTTTAGGTATAGTGAGAAATAATTTGACTAGGGTTTGATAAAGAACTTCACTTAATTATATTTGTTACTAAATAATTACCCCAGTCTCGGGTTAGTGGTTTAACTAGGGAGAAACAGCCGCGGAAAAATCCGGACCGCATACCGATTCCAAGCAGCAGAGCGTCTCTGTCTTTTTCTAATGTCTATCCATCTTTTTTCAACCAGCCGGCTTAGACACAATATCGATCCCTTGCGTACGGGGTAGCAACCAATCACGGGCCAGAGTTCTAGGTCACTCGCGTCGCGGCAAAACAAAGAAATAGTTCAGGTGTCTGGATTAACTAGCTACGGGGTGCGATTCTTTGACATAATACGGGGAGCGTTACAAAATATCCTAACAGTGTAATAAGGATACATGTGCCTATATACATACATATATGTGTGTGTGTGTATGTGTTGTTACTTTATTATCACCTCATATTTATGAACAACAATTAAAATACCAGTTAGTTGTGAATTAACGTTGTCATTTAAAATTACTGCTTTGTCATTATTAAAAAGGCTACCGCGGCTCATTGTCCCGACGGAACCGCAGCTGACGTTCACGAGACTTTATAATACTACCCTCTGATGCATTTAACCAATTATCGTTTGAGAGGAAACAATTGACCAAATTTTTAGCTGGCTCAGGGACTATCTAGTTAATAAAAAATTATTATTTAAGCAGGATATTAATTAATATTAATCATATTTAAATACATAAGTGAAATATTTTGAGCTGCTAAAACCATTTTTTTTTCATGTTATCTTTATAAAGAGTATTAGTTTTTAAAAGTTCTTAGGGGTTTCAAAGGGTTGAAAATTTTGAATAATTAATTTTCATGTTGAAGAACACGTAACAATATTTAGGACACAAAAATTAACAAGATTTAAATGAATATAATGATTAAATCCGAGTTTTTAATTTTTTTCAATAAAGGGTAGTTTGTGAGGTGAAGGGTAAGATAAGCTTAATCTCAAATTTAAAGATAATGACGTATTTTCCTCCCCAGTGACTGGACTAATTGGTTTAAAAAGTCAGTAACCATAGTGACAACCACAAAAATATGTATTTTACAGGTTCAATAGGTCAGTCACCATGATTACTTACTATATAGGTGTTTTTATCAATAAATTTTAGGTTTAGTTGGTCTTGAAAAATTCGTGATTTATTTTTCATAAAAGGTGTTGGTAAAGTTTTGTTAGATTGAAATTTATTGTATTGAAAATATTTTTCATTTTTTTATAAACATGTCATAAAATTGTCATACATTATGTACCCATTTTATTATTTAAGAGTTGTTCTTGCGTTTTTTTTTAATTTTAAAATTCTCATGTAATTTTTTCTTTTAACTTAACACAATTTTACAGTGTTACACGTTAATATAAAATAATTTTATTTATCTTTACATGTTTTAAATAATAAGTGTCGCTGTTTTCATCATTTTTCTTAGGATGTTTTGTTTAAAAGATTCCTTTTCTTAAATTTTCCATGCTTTTTCAATTTTTTGATTAGTGCACATTTAATTTTGAAAAAAATATTTGAAATTTTTACATTTAAAGATTTATTGCTGCAGTTTGTTTTAACAATAAGATTTGCTGACTTACTGAAATATCTAATTATTTATTTCTAAAATTCTTAGAAAGAAAATGAATGCAAACCAAAAAGTGCGCCTACTCAGATTGCGGCAAAAAATTTCACCTAAGAAATCCTTCAATACCGTAAAATTTTTAAATAAAATAGTATGCAAGACAAATCGAATTAAGCAAAAATTTCGAACAAGGGAACTTTCTTACTGTGAGATCATCTTTAGAAAAAGAAGTCGCTATACAGGGTGTTACTTAATGGTATGTCATAATTTGAAGGAGGCATTCCTGGATCGATTTTAAGTCTAAAAGTTCATATAAACGTGGGCCCTGAAATGCTTAGTTATTAAGATACAGGGTGTTAAAGTTTTAATTTTGCTTTCGTTTTTTCTTAATTATTCTTTAACCAAATGACCTAGCGGTACAAAATTTGGGATCTGGGGGTTTTCTGAGGCGAGAAATTTAAATTCGTCCACGCTTTTGATGTTGCTACTAGAGGGCGCCAGCTACGGCCTTCCTCACTTGTTTTAGATGTCGTAACTTTTTTTAAGCTTAGAATATTGACCTGTTTATTAAAAAGTAAGTTACTATAAATCCATCTGCATCAAAAATGTATACTTTATTTAAGTGTCTAGGAGTAGCCGTTCTCGAGATAAACACACTTTAAAGGATCCCACAATTTTTTTATGGAAAATGAATTTTGGCCAATTGTTTTCAAACTTTGCATAGTGGTAGTTCTTAACACGGTGATCAAAAGTCTTTTAGGGCACAAAACCCGAAAACGCCTCCAACCCCCCCAAAATCACCCTCAAAGGTCACTGGGGAATTGGGGACCTTGAGAAAACACGCTATCGTGAAAAATAATTGGTAATTTTTAAGCACTCGTAGTATTACCCCCGATAAAACAACTTAAAATACAACTATTTTGTCTCTTGATTTTTATTAAATTTTGCTTTGCTTTCAAGAAAAAAATTTGAACCGATTCTTTTTTTATATCCATTTTGAAAACTAGGAGTTTTACTTTGTCTTTCGAAAAAAACTCAAATAACGAAAAAGTTGTATTTTAGATCGTTTTAAAAAATTAGGTACAATTAAAGCTTCTTTTTAATTTTAGGACCCTGCGTATTTCCAATTTCAAAACGATGCATATCCGAACTTATGTTTATAGAGACTTTTTTTGCAAGATCTAACTGATGTTAAAGATTTTAAAACTATTGCTCAAACACCCTGTATAATTATAAGAAAAATTTCTAGAAAACATTTTACCTGTGTTTTGTAATAGAGATTATGACTTATGTTCCATTATCTTTTAGATTATTTTTTTTTCTATTTTGTGGACATTTTTGTGTCATTTACATGTTCTATATTTTTATTTTAAATAAAAAACAAATTATTAGGTTCATTATTTTATTTTTAGTTGCATATTATGGGTGTCCGTAAAGTCTGAAATCACCAATTTTTTGAGAAAACTACACAATTTTAAGAAAAGCTCAATCACGTCATCTTTTCTTTACAAGGCGTGTTACAAAAAAATATAAGCATTTATACAGTATTCCATTTTTAAAAAATATTAATTCACCTTCTTACTTCTAACAAGCTTCAAACACAAAAATGAAGTAAGGAAAAGTGTCAAAACATTTTAAAAATGCAACCGCTCTATAGACCTTTAAATAGTAAAAAGCATGCAAAAACTATTGCCGCATCCCGAATAAAACGATGTGTCGGCAAAGTATACAGGCGGCGCGGCGGCACTTTTTGATGCCTATGCAGAGGGTTGTTTTTGAATGTTTTTCTGTTAGTTGAGGATTTGCCGCTATTTTGTTTTAAACTAAAAACAATGCATCCTTCTTAAAATACATACCAGTTTGCAGCAGATTTTGCAATTAGTTGGTAGGTATATAGTGTACACAAGGAAGTTTTAAACGTGTATGGAAGCCCAATGCTATGGCCCATTCGATCAAAAAATGTCCAGCCCAGTATAAAAATAACTGTCAGACTTGGCCTTGCCGACTCTGCGCAATAACAAAATTCCATGAAATAATTTAATGTGTTGCCCACTTACACACTGATAAATCAATGTGCAGTTAGGCAACACATTATACTTTTATGAGAGCCGGAATACCTTTTTTAATGCATCGGCGCACGCGGCGCGTATGATATCCGCGCTGTACCATCCACCAACCGTTGGCGTCGTCGTCTCATCAATCGCCGTTTTCGTTGTGGTTTGTGCCCTTTGCGCCGTATTAGTTTCGGTTGTTTTGCCTTGTGTGATTATATTTTGTGGTTGCAGGAGTTTTTTGGATTGATAAAAACATTTTTATTTTAGTGATTAGTGTTTATTTAATTGTGACTATAATTTTGTGTTTATTGTTTGTTACTTAATATCGTAACAAAATGACTGGAGGTTGTATGGTTTTGTCTTGCAAATCCAAGGGTAACATACCCGGCATTTTTTACTTTAGGTAAGTATTTCTTATATTTAAATTAGGTGTTTTATGAGACGTAACGTTAGGTAACCGAATAAATAATAATACCTATATCAATTATGAATAATAGAAAATAAAATATTCATAGGAAATAGCAGTGGGAAAGTAAGGCAATCTTAACTATCTTTTAGATGATTACCACAATGTTTGTGTGTTTCTGTGGATTATAAAAAGGAAATAAGGCTTACATTTAGGTACTTTTATTTCATTTAACAATTTAGTTTAAAATTTATTTTAAAAAATCGTGTTTTATTTATTTACAAAGATTTTTGGTAAAAATACAAAACTCCCGAAAATATCAACCATTTAAATAGAGGGCTGTAAAGTATTCTTTTCATATTATATCAGATGATATAAAATCCAATATTACACAATAATTTTAAATATTCTACAGTGATATCGTTGAATAGCCAACAATTTTGTGCAAAAAAAACAGTGAATGTTTAAATTTGACATATGGTGATGTTAACTTTATAGATAGTAACAAAGAATTATGGAAGTCTGGCCCTGACCCACTACTCATTGCGCAAACTCCGCATTGCCGACCCCCCGATTCCCGCTGCCCTGCACGGCTGGACAATTTTGTTCTACAGTATTGGGCTTCCATACACCTTTAAACTTCCTTGAGTGTACAGGGTGAGTCAACGATGACGAGGAGTAAGAAGTTTAATGCCTTGAATATAAGATGTTTGGATAATGTGCTTATGTAAGTATTAGGTATATGGTTAAATAGTATGTTCAATTTTAACGATATTTTGAATTAGACAGGGCACGTATAATATAAAGTATTAGGGTGCTACAAAAGTAATTTTTTAAAATTTAAAATAGAATACCTATACCTACTTATATTTTTACAGTTTTGGATTCTATTTATTTAATTCTAGACATTCCTATACCTACTTTATATTCTATACCCAGAAAGTTACGTAGGTATAAGAATATTGTCATTTAGAATAGTTTAGGTATACTTAATTATTATGAAAAAAGTTAAAAATTAGTAAAAAAAATTGAGAATGAACATTTCTAGAATTAAACAATGGAATTAATAATGTAATGATAAAATATGTGTGTTCCATTTAAAAAATATGTCTTTTTATTACCACCTTGTGCACTGTGCAGACATAAAAATTAGTTTAAAAAAGGTGTAACATGTACCTAAAAATAAAAATCGACGGGTCCAAGCATTTTATTAAACTTCTGATCTAATTTTTATTGAAATTATCCTATACATTACTAATGCACTGTATATTGAAATTAATTTAATTGAAATAAACCAAAACAACTCGAGACAAACGAGACAAAACGAGACGAGACGAGACAAACGTTTGTCTCGTCTCGTCTCGACCCTTGTCTCGTCTCGTCTCGAAATATATTATCTCGAAATTTCGAGACGAGACGAGACAAGGCTTTATCTCGTCTCGTCTCGTCTCGCGGCAACTCTAATTTTTTTTCCTAAAATCAATAGTTTTCCAGTTATAATAAAAAAAGAAAACAGTTTTTCGAGTTATTTAAGATTAAAAAAATGCTGTTTTAACCCGCTGAGCTGAAACAGCAGTGCGGCTTTAAATTGACTATAGTTCATAGTAATATAAAAAAATGTTTCATGCGTATCTCTTATTGACTTGGTTTTTTGCGGTGGCCTCCTGGACTAACAATTCTGCACTACAAGCACCGCTAAGCATTTACCTAGTTATGTTACCTCGTCACAGTTGCCTAAATTATAACATTATTTGATCTTGAATGCTACCACAATAATTGCTGCGTCCACACGTTTTATTATTTACAAAGGGACCACAAGTCTTACCTGGATATTAACGGAATAATTGTTTCACCGGAATGACCCAATACTACAGGAATATTGTAATCTTTTGGATCACCGCCACATATTTCAGCAACAAAGGTTGCTGCTCTCACTGAATCCAAAGTTGAAGCTCCGATAACCTTTGATGGATTAAAACAACATTTCTTTTGAAGGACTTCACAGACCACCGGGACTAGTGAATTAACTGGATTTGTTATGATAATTAAAATGGAATCTGGAGAATATTTTGCCATGGACTGCAAAAAAAAATTATATATTTATGTAAAGATACAGGACACGTAGTAAATCACTAAACAAACTATGCAAATTAAAAATACGAATTGAAGACCGGTGCAAAAACCGGCCAAGTCCACTTCAGGCCAAAATTGCGTATTCACATTGGGTATATGATTTAAAGTATCCTTAATCGATTGGTGCAAAAATTAGACAAGTCCGACGTATATTAATGGTTTAAAATGCTCAAAGGACTTGGCTGACCATAACCTTTAGGACAAAAAACAGTCATGTCCAGGACTTGGTCGATTTTTGCACCAAAGCTGATAGTCGCGGAGTGACGATCAGCTTGTTGACGATTTTGATGTAACAGTAGAAATTTTATGTTTTGACTACCAACAAAACATTGGGAAGAGGGAGATTCCCCATGTTCCACCTGGGGACGTTTTTTACAAGCGACAGCTATGGCAATACAACTTTTGTATTTTCCCAGGAAAAACCGGGTTATCAAAATTTTATATGTACGACGGGGCCACATCAAAAAAAGGTAGCAACGAAGTCAAAGTTTTTCCACCATTATATTATTACGTTTCTTTTCGACTCTGTAACAACATTGTATCTCTTTTCTGACAACTTATTCTCACGGAACAAAAATCATACTATAACTAAATATTTGTTTACCTTGTTTAATCAGCGTATAAAAAATATTGCTCAATATATTCATCAATATCCTGAGCCTGGTCATAGTTTCTCCCTGTGACCGATCCTTGGTTTAATTGAGAAGGAAAAAAGAAAAAAGAACGAGTTTACGTGATGAATTTTTTTATCGTAATATTCCGATTATTTAAATATCAAAGCGTCTCTAACTTTATTGAATGTAGCACTACTGTTTCCCTTCCACTTTTCACGAAGTTTTCCGCTACTAAGTTTGGATGTAATAATTTGTCGCTACCTACGACAAAAATGACCCAGATTTATTCTTTGCCAATAAATAAAAAAAAGGTGGCAGATGTGAAGATATAAGTTAAGAAATATGTTCCAGAAGCATACCAGGATTACTACAGGAGAATATTCAGAGAAGTTGGGGAAGAAGCAGAACCTCAGCCCCCAGTAAAGGCGGTAGAACCCTTAGAAGACGCAGTTTATGAGTCAGACTCTTCTTTTATGTAGTTTTTTTAGCCAATTAAAAGTTTATGTGAGAAATAAATAATGGTTTTTCATGTTTATGTTTTTTGATCAATATTTTGGTGCTAGCTTGATTTTTTAAAAATATCAATTTTATACAAAGCCGTACATCAAATATCATTAAAATCTATAACCAATCCAAAATTTGGGCCAATTGTACGTTTATTTCCATAGTTTGAAAGTTTTTTTCGATTTCCCACAAATTTTGATTTTGGGTTTTTGCACCAAGGTCCTCAATTTTTAATCCATTAAAAAATCCTGACTAAAACAAAGTGCAACCATACAAAGTTTTTGGTAAAACAGGTCCAAAAAAAAGTTGTGTGTGCTGGGTGTCGGACTAAAATTTTCTGGCGTATTTTTTTCCGCTGGACATGAATCTAAAGTCAAAAATGGGATCAAACAGCAAAAAAACGAGAAAAGCCAAAAAAACCGATACGGTACATTTACCGGCAAAACCTGCTACCACGGAATGTTTGGACTACTACTATATAAACTATAGGAGATGCAATAAAATTTATAAAACACAAAATAAAGTTTTTTAAATTGTCTATATAAAAACTTATACAAAGTTTAATGATAAAGGAGATATAAACGAAAATGTAATTTGGACAAAAAACTCAACTCGGTCCAAAATAAAAAAATATATATTTTTTATGTATTATTGTAATTTTTGGGTTTTTCTATTGCAAATTGTTTATTTTATTTAGTTAAACTCCAAATAACTCAAACTTTGTAGACAAAATCCAAAAATAAAAAAATATATATTTTTAAATTTTTTCCAGGGGTATACCTTGAAAAAATCAAACGAATTCGATTTTTTGATTATAACTCGTAAAATATTGCATTTAAACAAACAAGTTATGTGTATAATTTAAAATAAAGGTCTTGTAACAACACATAGTTTATGTTTTATAAAGTTTCTTGTATCTTTTATAGTTTTTCCCATATTAAGGATTTAAATTTAAAAAAAAATGTTAATATCTGAAATTACGCCTTTTCTCGTTTTTTTTGCTGTTTGACCCCTAATTTTGACTTCAGATTCGTGTTTAGCGGAAAAAAATACTCCCAGAAATCTTAGTCTGACACCCAGCACACACCATTTTCCTATTTTGTGGACCTGTATAATTGTTGCAAGAATAAATAAGCACCCCATCATAATGTACAAAATATATATTTTTAAATATAATTTAAATTAAATATATAGAGTGGTACAAATAATATAAGATTTTTTTTTTAAATTCGCAGAAAAATGTTTCTTTATTAAAGTTGATACAAAAACCTATATATGTGCACACTTTAAATTTAACCAGTGCAATATCATTTAACAGCGAATGGCGGAAATTTTTAAATTGGGCAATTTTGCATGATAAAAAAAAAAAAAAAAACAATTTTTTTAATATTTGCTCAGATATTAAAATGCGTTTAAATATGAAAGTATTTGTATTTAATAAAATCATATCCATATCAATTTTCAATCAATTTCCCAACCGCTGTGTTCACACGTCGTTGTCGTGGTTGGGCCCAGTAGGATCTTTTGGAACATACGCTAGAGTTGCTGGTTATCGGCAACTCTTTTGGCTAGCGTGTGGAACGGGATCCGAAGCTAAGATGAACACAAGGATTAACTCAAGGTGTTAGCATATCGTGCTGATGAGCGAATGACATCCTGTGCCTTAAACAGGTGTCTCCAACGGTGCCTCTGAGATACAGGGCGACCTCTCAGAGTATCTAGCCTTACTGCGGTAATGCGGGGCTCTGCCGTGGTGGACTATTACTTCCCTAGCTCCAAACAGAAAGCGGACAGAACCGCTTTCGTAGGAAAAAAGTGACAAAGGTTCAAGAGGTGCCACTCAAGGTCACAAGCAGACAAAGGTGCGCCGACCGAAACGGGTGAATCCGTTTCGAAAGTTGCCCCTAAAGTCACCGGCGCCTGTTTCACGGGGAAGGGCTAATCCATCCCAAACAAACAGGTGCTTAGAAAGGGATCCCTGAATCCAAACAGTGGGCGGACAGAACCGCCTTTATAGGAAAAAGGGTTCTCCGGCTTTAAACAGAAAGCGGATAGGACCGTTTTCGTAGGGTAAGGCCGGAGATGCGGTCTCAGAAAGAACATCTGGTTCCTGTAACAAGGACCTGGTAGCTACCCACGTCACTAGACCGAGAGAGGAGGGCATGAAGGATCTAACCGTCTGCTCGTCATACCCTTCAGAAGACAGGGACACCAGAACACATCAGAACACATTGTGCTCGTGTCCGGTAGCGACACGAGTAAGAGGAGATGTAAGAACTCTCTCCCAATCTGGTATCGGATTTATTAGAAGTCTAATCCTATTGGGAGAAATATAAAAAGGTGTGAGCCACAATAGACCGAGCGGTCGCAGTGGAGGGCGTAAAAAGTCCACTCACTTTAAACCTTCCTACTACCATATCAATTTAATTATTACAAAATTGGGAGTACATTAAAACAAATTTTTAGTAAAGAGGTAACCTGTAATAAAACTATATAAGGATTGGTTGTTAATTAATGCGTTTTAGAACACTTAAAAATAAAATTAACGTTTTCTTAATGGACACCATTATTCAATGGTCGCGTTTTGATCAAAAGGATGTTATATATATTTTTTTTGTAACAAGCAAATTAATTTAATTAATATAAGCAATTTTCAATTTAAATTAAAAAATTGAAAAATGTTAAATAAAATACTTGAAATCTCAAAAACAAGTCAATATTTTATCAAAGTCTAGCGTTTATCGAACAGTTTTTAATACATATTAAACAACTAATACAAATTGTTAAATTGATTCTGTTATTACTAAAAATAAACACGAAATCTTTTTAATTGAAACGAATCGAAAAAAAAATGAAACGCTTTTAAAAACAGAGCCATAAATAGGGTAACTCATTAAGAAAATCTTAATTTTATATCGTATCATTTTTGTTTCTATTTAAATTATTTTCTTAGGCATTCTTTTAGATTCTACGGACAAAAATACATAGGAAGGGCATTACACATTTTCTTTACGTACAAGGAAAGCCATAAACATAACCATGTTTTGTCCTTGTTGGATATTTTTTATAAGTATTTTGGAAAAAAGTAGAATGTCTTTTTTTTGAGCAGCTTCATATTTGCCCAAAAAGAACATTATGCAATGATGAAACATCAAGTTAAATTTCGTTAAGTTCGGTTTAATAGTTTTGTATAATAATTTTGCAATCCAATTTTGCAAATTGAGTAGAGTCCAGAGTATGGAACTTAAACAATTGATTTTTCTATCAGACACTAGAGATTTTAAGCTTTCAAACATTAAAAAAAAACTAAATCAAATCATTTGAGCGTCCTCCGAAATTTTTAAAAACTGTTTTTTTTTGCTTATAAAATTGACTATTTCTACGAATTTTTAATAAAATTTTTACTGAAAACATGGTTCAAAAGTGCGCATAAGGACGCTTATTTTAAGATATTGATGTCGTCAATCGGTTGATTGGTTGCTAAGATACAGGCTGCCAAAGCAGCGCTTACGGCAAATTTATAAAATTTGTATGAAATTATTATCTCATTTTTATACAAATTCTACTAAAAGAATAATCTTAAAACAAAAAATTATGTCTGTTTTTATTTGTTTACACAAAAATTGTTTAAACAATTATTGCCCTCAGCAATTGTTAGTTACTGTAAACAATTGTTGAGGGCACTCAAATGATCCGATTTTCATATTTTAAAAAAATGTTTAAAAGCTCTACATTTCTTGTATAGGTGAAAAACAAATTGTTGGTCTTAAGTGGTTTAACATTCTGGACTCTACCCAATTTGCAAAATTAAATATTTTTTTAAACGAAATTATAGTGCAAAAATTTAACGGATTTTAATGGAACTTGGCACCATGTGTTACCTTTGCCTAAAGTTTTTTTCTAACCAAATATGCAAGTCCTAAAAGAAATCTGAGGTTTGTTAAAATCCATGCAAAAAACTACATTTTTTAATTGTTTTTTGTTTCTTGCTATTTTACAAAAACCGTAATAAATTTCGTCATTTCTAACCAATCTTATTTTATAGCAAATTTAGTTTCAAACCTTTTTACTTTATATGCCAGGGCCAGGACTTACAAAGTTATAAGCAATTTAATAAAAAAATAGTTTAAAAAAAATGTTTACTTAACTTATATTTCTTAACTTTCTAAGAGGGAGCATATCTCGATTCTTTTTAAAAAGTTTATAGCAAAAACCTGCCTGCCACCTCATACGTCCAACAACTCTTTTTTTAGAGACAAAGCTGTCGCAATTACTTTTAAAAAGTAATTCAGTTACAATTACCAATAACTCTTCTAAGTAGCAGTAAATTACGATTACCAATTACTAGCATGTTTGTAAAAAGTAATTCAGTTATCAATTAAAACTAAAAGTAATTAAATATTTTAGCAATTACTCCATTTAAATTACCACATTTAATTCGATTCACTTCTGGTAATTGAATTACCGTAATTTAATTGAACTACCGTTCTTCTACCCCAAACACCAAAAGATTTTTTCACAAAAAAGTATAAAAACAGTGGCGGTAAGCATCAATCGAAAATACTAAATCGGCGCGGAGGTGGCGTTCGCTGGTTTCAAAGCGGAACGCCGCGCCGTGTTTCAAAAGGCTGGCCAAAATTCCGGCAGTTTTTTCATAAAGAAAGGTTATTGAATTTTTCGTAGTAATTCAATTATTTATTAGGTATTTGAATTAATTTTTAGGTAATTCCATTACTTTATAAGTAATTAAATTATTTTCTAAGTAATTGAAATACTTGGGATTGAAAATCAATTACCAATTACGATTACATTATCCTATTAATTAATAATTCAAATACAATTACCTTTTCTGGAAAGAAATTGAATTAAAGTAATCCAGTTACTGAGAAGTAATTAAATACGATATATCAATTATTTTAATTCAATTATTGACAGCTCTGTTTACAGATAAGTAAATGTAGCATTTTTTAATTGGAAAATTCTAAGACAGTTATGACCTCAGAAACTCAAGTTCAGTCAGATTGCAAACTTCTAGAATACCCCCTATATATATACGATATCACCGCCCCTGTTGCAGGGATTTTCGAGTGAAAATGTGCAGTTTTAAGAGTTTGTCCTTTACTTGCGACCTAAAACCTACTTACATATCAAATGTTAAGTCTTTCCGTTCTCAAAAAATGCCCCATAATTTTGAAAAGTCAGTCAGTCAGTCAGTAGTAAAATGGGCGATTTTTAAAATCAAATATCTCAGAAACCACTGAAATAATTTTCTTATTTTTTTTAGGTAATTAGTATTCCCATGTAAATTTACATACTAGAAGAACTATACACTTATGTGGAACGATAACAAAGTTATGGTAGAGCGGAAAATACTCTGAAACGTTTCGTGTAATATACACATTGCGTGCGTCAGGCCAGAACTTTGCTGGCGAATCACTGTGCGTATTCTATAAATTTTGATTTGTCGCTTCATGACATTATAGAGAAAGACTTTATAGTCTGTCTCAAAGTATACCGTGTTAGCTCTTGCCTTCATTTATGGATTATACCTGCCGAAGCAATAAAACTGTGGATCGGTAGGTATTAAAGGACAAAACATTAGGGACGGACTTTATTCATATAAATATTTATAATTTATTGTTTATATAGGTAAGTATAATCTTAAAATTACATTATGTAATTAAATATATGCAAAGTTTTGATAAATTTATAACTGCATTATCAATACATAATTACATTTTTAATTTAAATATCTAAATCTAATTTTGTTTCACTGTCAGAGTCATCATTGAGATTAATTACAATAGGATTTATGTTGTTTTGGATAGAAATGTAAGAGTCCTCAATTTTTATAATGTGCTGTAGTGAATTTTTCCAGCTCTCAACTGGTATGTTAGTAATTACATTTTTATCAAATTTATAACACTGGGACTTAAAGTAGGTGTAACATTTTCTGCTCTGATCTTTGATTTTACTTGGATCCACAAAATGATCTATGTGGTTAAACATACAGTGATACGGAAGAAGCCGTAAGACAGTATGCCCAGCCTGTTCAGCCAATTTATCACATACATATTGTTTTTTAATTGCATATGAACTTAGAATTTCCAAAATTTGCGTTTTTTTGTAACTGAATTCAAAATAAATATCATTTTCTAACAAATATTTCTGGATTTCAGTTTTTGAACTTCATAAAGTTGGTGCTTTGTGTAGCAGCCGGCTGTGGTAGCTTGCGTTATCCATGACAATAACACTGTTGTTTGGAATATTTTTTAAAAGATAATTTTGAAACCAGTTTTCAAAAAGTTCCGCACTTGTATCCTCATGGTAATCCAAGCTAGAATCCTAAATATTCCTTGCAGACAACAGCAAGCAGTTTGGGACAAATCCGTCTTCTGAACCAGCGTGTATTATAGTAATGCGTTGTTTTCCTTTATTTGAAGGTGCTTTTGTCTGACAGTTTTGACTGGAATTAACCCATCCTTTGGATACTGTGTCGTGTGTATCGAACCATGTTTCATCAAGGTAAATTATGGATCTGTTTTCTAATCTATATCTTTTAATTTGTTGAAGGTAATTAAATCTGCAAGTGCGTAATCTGTGTGATTCCATTACTACTTGTCTTTTGTCTATTTTTCGGTATTTAAATCCCATTTTACAAACAGCTCTATGGAGGGTGGCACGGCTAATATTTATATTATTTTAAAGCTTCTTGTTTAATTAGACTTCTACTAATTAAAGTTTCATACACATTTTTTCCAACCTGTTTTGCATCTAATGACAAATGATTTCGACGCGACATAGTTATATTCTGGTAAAACAACTTTTTTGAAACGCACAGTAAAAACGGTTATTCAACACTGCCACTAAAATATTAGCCAAAATATTTATATGCCTAATGGTTAATACTTAAGAAATACCTGGCCCACCCCTGCCCTTATGAACAAATGGGTTTACCCAATAACAATAGGTAATAAAATCGTTAAAGGTTTATTGGGGTATGGTCCGTCAAAAGCCAAACGATATACTTTGAGATAGACTATACCTGTGCTACATCGTAACCAACTTGTGCATTTGTCTTAAACAAGTCCGCTCTCTTCATTCCTGGTTTTCTAGGCATTCCTGCTGGTACTACTATAATATCAACACCTCCCGCTAGAGCTTCACATAAGTCTTTTCCTGTTGAATGCTTTACCTTTACAGCAGTTTCGATATGGGAAAGATCTGCAGCAACGCCTATTAAAATATATATATTTTTAAATTATTAACAACCAATTTTTCAAAAATTTTAAATAAAACACCTTAGGCGTAATTTTTAAATAAAATTTTATATTTTAGTATGTTTTTGTTGTGATTACTCATTTTCTAAAAAATGGGATCACAAACTTGCCACCGAAACGTAAATTATGGTTCTGAATTTTTTTAGGGTTTTTCTTATATTAAAAAGAAAATTGTTTAACTGACAAAATATTGCATTTTTCTATTTTAACTTGTTAAAAAGCATCTTGATATAAATAGTTTTTAATAAAGTAAGAATTGTGTTCTTAAAACGATAATAGTTGTCTTTCCTATGACATTATTTTATACATACACAAATTTAAACTTTCATTTTGAAAAAATGTTTTTATAACTATTTTTCTTAAATAAATAAAAACGTTTTTTTTTCAAATTAAATAAAATGGTCAAAATGGAGTTACAATTTGAAGCTTTCAAGTGAAAAAAAGAAGGGGATTTCATTTATATTAAACTTTTTGTTGTCAGTTTCCTGAAGTTTGCAAAAATACTTTGTCTAATATTTTTTTATAAAATTTAAAGCAACAAATAAAAATTATTAATAAAATCATGTCTAAAAAAAGTAACGAATACGAAAACCAATGGTTTATCATGTTTTTGTATACTGACACTTTGGCACTGTTCCAAAAACTTTGTTTTATTTACCTAAAGTAACCTTTTTATACTTTAGCTCCTGTGTTTTGAAAAGTGTAAAAACGATGTCATAAAAGATTAAAAAAAAAAAAAAATTGAAAAATATGGTAAACATATGTCTCTCTCTCTCTCTCTCTCTCTCTCTCTCTCTCTCTCTCTCTCTCTCTCTCTCTCTCTCTCTCTCTCTCTCTCTCTCTCTCTCTCTCTCTCTCTCTCTCTCTCTCTCTCTCTCTCTCTCTTATCTCGTCTTGTTTCTCTCGTAACAAAATAAAATTTACATTTAACTACTTCCTAAAGTAAAATTGTTATCACTAACCACAACTAACGTTATCGATACTAAATTTTAAACAGGGCAAGACATAAAAATATATTTTGTTGACTTAGGTCAGAACCTTTTTGCTAGTTTAAAATTAAAAAAAATAAAATTTATTTAACTTGTTTTACTTCTTTTTAAAATGATTACATAGTACATCATTGGAATAGACAAAAAACTTTTTATTTCGTTTCCCGCATTAAAAAAATAAATTTAATTTAAAAATTAAAACAAAAAGTAAATTGTGATATAAACGATACTCTCGATATTCCTATTATAAATTTAAATTCTGGTTATGCCAAAGTATGAAAAAAAGATAATTGTTTCAAAGTTACTTCCTCTCCAATTTTGACCAAACTTGGTACACGGGGAAATTTGGGGCGCTGATTACGAATCTAAAAAAATATTTTTTGGCAACGTTTCGTTTTCAAACTAATCTTATTTACACTATTTTTCCTTTTTGCACAGAGTTCTTGATTTTTACACTAAATTGGCACACAATATTTCACAAACACTTTTTAAAAACTTGTTTTTATATTTATTTTACACCTTTTTTCCATTTAATTGCAAGCCTCTACGTTCACACTGAAAGTTCGCAATTTGACAAAAAATGATTGAGATTCGTGTTAGCGCTTCAAAAAAAACCCCTATACGAAATTTTGATAAAACCGACGATAAGGAAAAAATTACCAAAAAATCATATAAATTAGCAATTTTCTTTTCTTTCTAGAAAATTTTTAGAAATATTTAGAATTTTGTATAGGGTTACTTTGAAAAATGTCTAAATTTGTATCAGATTTTAAAATAATAAGTTACCTGGAGTATTTGCAAGATCATGCAACCGCAGTTCACTGATATGAGGATTTAGCTTTAAAAGAAGAGATAAAGGTTGGCCTATTCCTCCTGCAGCTCCTATAACAGCTACACTAAATTTCTTGCCTTTCTTTTCACTGTAAAATCTTCTAGTGATGGAGACTGTTCTGGCAGCTGTTAGAAGCTTTAACAACGACATTTTGTTCACTAAAATTTTATTGATGCAATTGCAGCAAAATAATGTTGACGTTCTTGTCAAAAAAACGATACGTTAACTCTGTTAAAGTAAATTTGCTAGGATACGCCATTTCTGGTAATTAAATAATACAATATTTCCGTTAATTAACCGGTCAATTAAACATGCAAAGGTTCAAAAATTCGCATAGAGCTAAAAATTGGTAGGAATGCTCGGAACACCATTATATGTGAAATCTAAAAAGTCCCCATCGAGCCCGTACCTGGAAAAAAAATTGTTCAAGGTCAAAGTAACAAAAACGGGGTTTTCGCGTTTTTCAGCGAAATGGTAAATTTTATTAAAAATTAAGCTCAAACAAGTGTAGTCGCCAAGAGCCCTACAACTTGTACAAGTGTCTACAATAAATATATTTTATGGTAATTTTTTACTTACCGGGCCAACGGCCGATTTTATTGAAATTTTGTATATAAGAGTTTTTTGGGGCGCTGATCACGAATATAAAGTCAAATTTTGTTGGACACGTTTAGTTGTTAAGTTATAACGCCCCACTTAAACGTAACCTCAAAACTGCACAAACTTTCCTAAAATTCCTCCTTTTTAAAACTGATAACACTCAACATGGAAGATTTTATGGAAATACACTTATTATTTTATAAGATAAATTTAATTTGACCTTTATTTAACAAATATTTTAAATAAAAAAAGCACAACAAACACTTTCCAAAAATAATATTTTTACCTTTATAAAAAATGTCAACAAAATCGCCCAGAGATTTCAGACAGTTTTATGTTGGTACGCCAGGGACTCGCGAAACAATTGAATGGCCTACTTCGTAAATTTAAATTATTTTTATTTTTTAAGATTTAAATTTAGAAAGTAAGTCATAATGGATGCAAGAAAGGTATAAAATGGATGTCGCCAGCGCCCTCAGGATAATCCGCAATGGCCTTTGAAAAAGGAAAAAACCGAAAGGTAATTTATTTCAAATAAATTATTATCTTAAATAAAATAATTCTAACCTTCTACCATTCTATTAACTAAACAGATATTTTTAAAATCCATAACACTATTAACGCTTTTTTGGGAACACCAATGGTTGAAAAACGAATATTCTTGTTTATATCTAGGAGCAGAGCTACATTAGCAGAATGCTAAACATCTTGCGGAATTTCGTGTTCCATATTTTATACAAGATTATACTTGACACTTCGAAATTCGGGAATAATGTCTTCGCACACAGAAAATAATGTGAAAAAAACCATTTCCCGCACGGCCGTAGAAAAATATTATTTTTTAATTTAACTCTTTTTCAAGTAGATTTTTTTTAACTACATTTTTATTTAAAAAAGGAAAGGCAAATAACACACCCGCCGTAATTAAATAATAGCCAATAAATTTATTAAATTCATTCATTTGTAAATTTCTATTTAAATAATTTTTGTATGTCTATAGGTTTGACTGCGTTAGAGTAGGTACTCAAATACACTCTAACCACTAACTACATTATGCCATTCTTATATACCGTAAATATTTGTTTCACAAACATTTACGAAAGCTGGAGTTAAACATATTTATTTACAGTATTAGCAATAATACCATCTGATACGCTTTATTGTTTGCGATTGGCAATTTAAAATCGATCTTTTTGTAGATAGAGCAATCGTAATTATTGAAGTATTTACGATTTGTTGTCTTGACGTATAGAGGGGAATCTAAATAAATTTTACAGACCGCCTGGGTTTATTTTAGTGATATTATTGTTATAATTAATTATCTATAGGTTTATGTACGCTTATTCCAAGTAATGCTATAGTCTAGTCGAGAAGTGTGTTTCTTGCGAAAAATAGTTAGAAGGCTTCGAAAAATATGAGCGTTAACTCACTCGACGCAAAATGCAAATCTGAGAAAGGCGTTTTGAGGAATTTTTCTGCCAATAAAAATTGTAATTGTTATTAACAAAAAACGAAATTAAAAAGAGCCATTTCGATTTTTGATGATAACTCAAAAACCATAAGAGATAGCGGAAATTTCAGAAAAGACTCTTAAAGAGGCGGAAATTTCCGATAAAAAAGTCCCAACTCCCGGGGTTCTAGCTCCATTATTTATAATTTTAATTTTATTTGTGGTTGCGCGCTCGGTTTCAAAACCGAGTACGTCACGTTACATAACTTTTTTTAGAGTATTAACTATTAACTAAAAAAATTTAAAAAATTATGCTTAATTCTAAACACTTCAAAGAATTTTTAATTTTTTAACGCAAAGTTAATTTTTCAACAAGTCAGACCATTGTTAATTAACAAAATTGTTTCGAACTTTTGTCTTCATTGTACAGTATTCATTTTAAAGTAAACAGGGCTATATTTTTGAACTTCCCTGTACTTTTTTAAAAAACGAATACAGCCATTTCGTGTATTTTTTTCCGTAGAATTCAATAATCTAATCAGAAAAACATTTAAAACAAAAACAAAAGAGTTACATGAGTAACGTATTTTTTAAATGGAATACCCCGTATATTTTTATATCAATAGATAGAGATTTTCACAAGGAATTCGGTGATATAGTTGTTGCTGGGTTTATTTCCTGCGGTTCTGCTGCAATTGTCTAAAAACTGCATGATACTATAAGGATAAGTACCCTTTATATCTCGGAGACTTTAAAGCTATTTTCTGATATGGGGGTCGTTCTAAATTTTCTGTCTTAAGTTTCACAATATCTCCAAGATCAGGATCCTCTCGTTGTTCTTTTGCGAGGATTTTAGGGTCCCATTCTTGAGAGCACTGGATGCGTGTTCTTCGGCAGTGAAATTCATCGGGATCTTCTTGTTCTTCACATCTACTGCAATGTTTACAATCTTTGGGGCAAGGTCTTCTTGATAGAGCGTCAGCATTCTTATGGTTCAATCCTCTTCGGTGTTCAATTTTAAAATCGTATTCTTAAACTCGTTGTAACCATCGTGCTATCTGACCTTCGGGATTCTTGAACTGAAGCAACCATTTAAGTGATGCATGGTCAGTCCTCAGGTGAAATTTCTGGCCATAAAGGTACTTATGAAAATGTTCCAAGGATTTGACGATAGCTAGAAGTTCTTTTCTAGTCACACAATAATTTCGTTCAGGTTTTGAAAGAACTTTGCTGAAATACGCTATCACTTTTTCTTGGCCATCTTGTATCTGTGACAAAATTCCACCAATAGAAGTATTGCTTGCATCAGTGTCCAAAATAAATGTTTGATTGGGTTGTGGATATGACAACACTGGAGGATTGCAAAGGGCTTTCTTCAGTTGTATAAAGGCTGCTTCACAATCTTCGGTCCATTCATAGCTTTTGTTGTTCTCGGTTAGTTGATGTAATGGTCTTGCAATGTCAGAAAATCCATGTATAAATCTTCTATAGTAAGTGCACAATCCCAGAAAACTTCTAATTTCATGCTTGTTTTTCGGTGTAGGCCAATTCTGGATAGCATCTGTCTTCTTTGGATCAGTTTTTACTCCTTCTTCAGTTATTATGTGCCCCAGGTATTTACCTTCTTTCTGGAAAAGGTGACATTTCTTTGGACTAAGTTTGAGTTGAGCAGATCTTAGTTTCTGAAAAACTTCTTCAACATTTTTCAGGTGGTCCTCAAATGTTTTTCCAAGAATAATAATGTCATCTAGGTATATCAAGCATGTTTTCCAAGGTAGGCCACGTAATGTTAACTCCATCAATCTTTCAATAGTAGCAGGGGCATTACATAGACCAAATGACATAACATTAAACTGCCACAGTCCGGTTCCGGTCGAGAAGGCAGATTTTTCCTTGTCTTCAGGATGAAGTTCTACTTGCCAATAGCCACTTTTCAGGTCTAAGGTCGAAAACCATTTTGAACCCGTCAGCGTATCTAGAGTATCGTCTATTCTTGGTAATGGAAAACTGTCTTTCTTCGTGACGTCATTAACAGGGCCGTATTTAGGTATAGTCGCGCCCTTGGCGGGGCTTAAAATTTGCGCCCTCCCCACACCGGGGGCATATAGAATACCCCTAACGAAAACGGGTAGTTCGGGGGTTATTCCCCGGAAATTTTACAAAATTAAAGTGCAAGTGCAAGTTGTAGGTTTAAAGTTTTTTGAACCGAGAATTTTGTTTCTTTAAAATATCAATTTTGTGGTGGAATTTGTGTTAAATTCTTATATTTTCTTT
>JAHBCN010001851.1:0-105416 GCA_019359885.1 Listronotus oregonensis | reverse complement strand
CCAGTCTTTCTTATAGGTATTTTCACGGCTTCTGCTTAGACGAGTTGGCCAGTATAATTCCTTTTCTGGCAGCTTCCAGCAGAGCAACACGTAGTGCAACTTTATGCATCTTTTAACAGTTTAGCTAGAGAGGCCTTGATCTTCCGCTTTCTTCGTTCCTTCATCCCTAGAGTGTCAAGACTATGGAACCTGCTACCTGCAGAATTTAAGTCTCTTGTGAATTAACTCCCTCTTACCACACTTCAGCCACCCACGGGGCGTTCATACTAGGCCTCAGCCTTCGCGGACTGTTCCAAGATAAAAAAAAATAATTAAAGTCAACAAACTTCTTTACTTGCTCATAAAATTTTATAAACGTTGTAATATAGGTGGGTATTATTAAAGAAAAAAAGGTGTTAATAATTCAATATCGTGTATTTAAAAATAGAGTAAGTACTCATAATTATAACAAATTAGCAATCATCAGTATTTTCTACATTTTAATTTTTTTCTCATTTTTTAAAATATTTAATGTAGTAGATACCATATACCATTGAAAAGGTACGCCATCGTCGTGTTGTCGCTTTAATTTTTAATTTCATACTTAATTGAATTACATTTATATTTTTGAAATATAAATTTTGTTCGTCGGTATAAAAGCAGTTTTTCGTTTCCACCTCAATTCTACGCCACTGTCCGGCATAAAATCCAACATGGCCGAAATGGACCCTTCTTGACGTCACACAAGAGTTTTCAATATGGCGGATGTCATAACCCCCTTTACATTAAAACTCTGGTCCAGTCCATTCTACCCATTTAGGGAAGTTTCCTAAACTCGTTACTTAGCTAACAATTTTTTTAGGTAATCAGAACTCTAATTACCCACTCCCAAATTTACAACTTTAAAAATGACAATTTTTTAAACAAACTTTCGTCCCCATTTTTGCCCCGGATGAAGGCTCCCCAAAAATCTAAATGGTCCAAAAAGGTACGTAAAAACCAGCGTTGTTTTGTCTTATTTTGTTTATTGCTATTTTGCAATATGCATAATGCATTTGCGATTTCTAACCAACCACTGTCTACAGAGCCGCCGGCAGAGGGGTCAGGGGCGTACGTCGACCCCCTGGATTTTAAGAATTACCTAAGTACTCAAATTTTACAATATTGCCTAGGAATTTAAATGAGTAAGATTATTATTTCAAAATTAAAGTTGATGTATATTTATTCGTGTTTTTAATTAAATTAACTCTAGTCTAGTAAATTGACTTAAACTTTTTTGACCCCTCCCCTACATTTTTTTCTGGCGGTGGCCCTGACTGTTTAAACAAATATTTCTTACAGACAGTCTGTAAGAAATATTTGTTTAATGACTCTGTGAGTTAAAACTGCAGTTCAGTCACAATTGTTAATATATTTTAGTGGTAAAAACAGTAGTTTCATTTAATCATTTATAAAGAGCACTGATAAGTAAAACTACTATCTTTTTTACCACTAAAATTTATTCACAATGTGACTTTTAACTTACAGAATAATTTTCAAACAAATATTTCTTACAGACTGTCTGTAAAAATATTGTCTGAAAATGACTCTGTAAGTTAAAACTGCAGTCACAATTGTGAATATATTTTAGTGGTAGAAAACAGTAGTTTTATTTAATCATTTATGAAGAGCACTGTTAAATAAAACTACTTTTTTTTACCACTAAAATGTATTACAATTATAACTGTAGTTTCAACTTATAAATTATTTTTCAAACAAATATTTCTTACAGACTCTCTGTAAGAAATATTTGTTTAAAATGACTCTGTAAGTTAAAACTGCAGTCACAATTGTGAATATTTTTAGTGGTAAAAACAATAGTTTTATTTAATCATTTATGAAGAGCACTGTTAAATAAAACTTCTATTTTTTTACCACAAAAATGTATTTAAAATTTGACTGTAGTTTTAAGTTATAAATAATTTTCAAACAAATATTTCTTACAGACTGTCTGTAAGAAATATTTGTTTGAAAATGACTCTGTAAGTTAAAACTGCAGTCACTATTGTGAATATATTTTAGTGGTAAAAACAAGTAGTTTTATTTAATCATTTATGAAGGGCACTGTTAAATAAAATACTATTTTTTTCACCGCTAAAATGTATTCACAATTGTGACTGTAGTTTCAACTTATAAAATAATTTTCAAACAAATATTTCTTACAGACTGTCTGTAAGAAATATTTGTTTAAATGACTCTGTAAGTTAAAACTGCAGTCACAATTGTGAATATATTTTAGTGGTAAAAACAAGCAGTTTTATTTAATCATTTATGAAGAGCACTGTTAAATTAAACTACTATATTTTTACCACTAAAATGTATTCCTTGTGACTGTAGTTTTAACTTACAGAATAATTTTCAAACAGATATTTCTTACAGTCACAATTGTGAATAAATTTTAGTGGTAAAAAGATAGTAGTTTTACTTATCAGTGCTCTTTATAAATGATTAAATGAAACTCTGTTTTACCACTAAAATATATTAGCAATTGTGACTGAACTGCAGTTTTAACTTACAGAGTCATTTTCAAACAGATATTTCTTACAGACTCTCTGTAAGAAATATTTGTTTGAAAATGATTTCTAATTAATGAATATATTTTAGTGGTAGAAAACAGTAGTTTTATTTATTCATTTATGAAGAGCACTGTTAAATTAAACTACTATCTTTTACCACTAAAATGTATTCACAATTGTGACTTAGTTTCAACTTATAAAATAATTTCAAACAAATATTTCTTCAGACTGTCTGTAAGAAATATTTGTTTAAATGACTCTGTCACATTGTGAATATTTTTTAGTGGAAAAAACAAGTAGTTTTATTTAATCATTTATGAAGAGCACTGTTAAATTAAACTACTATCTTTTTACCACTTAAAATGTATTCACAGTTGTGACTGTAGTTTCAACTTACAAAATATTTCAAACAAATATTTCTTACAGACGGTCTGTAAAATATTTGTTTGAAAATGACTCTGTATTGGAAAAACGGCAGTCACAATTGGAATGTATTTTAGTGGTAGAAAACAGAAGTTTTATTTAATCATTTATGAAGAGCACTGTTAAATAAAACTACTATATTTTTTACCACTAAAATGTATTCACAATTGTTACTGTAGTTTCAACTTACAGAATAATTTTCAAACAAATATTTCTTACAGACTGTCTGTAAAAAATATTTGTTTGAAAATGACTCTGTGAGTTGAAACTGCAGTCACACGTATAATCTTTTAGCAATTATTGATATATTATTATGATCATCAAATTGTATTCAAAAAAACTAATTTTAATTTCTTGATATAAACCAATAATAGCAACATAGCCGACTAATTAATAACAAAACAACAATAGCCCCGAAAAACTAATGACAAAATACGCGGCGGAGACATCCAACTGCGTTTCAGGTGCACGATATCACCACTTTTTATTAATTACTATCTTATTTCATCGGTACCTCCTTTGAAAATTGAGCCGAATCGGACTGATTCACGCCCCCCACCGCGATTCGACTTTTATTTAATAATAGAATCCACTGTTGTACGTAGTTAATGATTTGCACATTTATTCTTAATGTTATTACCGATGAGCAGAGTCGATTTTATTCGAATGAAATTACTCCTTCACAACTCTTTTGTTGGGATTTAATTGGTCGGGCTTTGGTAGACGCACCGAGCCGACTCTATCGTCTATCCGTAAGTTTTTTTTTGGTTAATTTTATGTTTTCTTTGTGTTTTTAACGGAAATGGTGTCTGGCTTATAAAAACGTCCTGCAAGGTTAAAAATATCATTAGGGTCATTTAATGATTCCCAAATGAAGAATCGGCGGAAAAAACCACGGAGCCAAAATAAGTATTTTTTTCTAATTAATCATGCAAATTTACAATCAGTTTTTATAGAACTCCAAGTAATGTTATGAGTGTATATTACATGAGGGAGAAGTTGCCCATTGACAACTCTCCTTTGGTAAGTTACATAATATTATACCGGGTGGTGCGTCGCCGAGCGGAACATAGAAAAAAAAAAAAAATTTAAGAGGGTCAATTATTGGCACCAAGAGACCAATCTGACAAGCCCCGTGCCAAGTTTCAAAAAATTTTAATAAGCGAATCTTGAATTATTCAATTAAATGAATTGCAAAATTATCAAATTTTCGGTTCAGGTAAAACCAACAGGCACCAGTAAAATGAACATTGTCCCTGACATTAGGAAAAGTGTCAATAGATCAGTGACAGTCGGTATTTGAAAAAAAATATGAATTATTTAATCGACAAAAAAGTATCCATAATTAACACAGTATGTTAAACAAAAACACTATTTTGTTGCAATTTCCACTAATTTATTTATTAATCCTTGACATGTTTCACCACACAGTGGCTTCATCAGAAGGTATTTAGGTACTAAATACCTTCTGATGAGCCACTGTGTGGTGAAACATGTCAATTAATAAAATTAGTGGAAATTGCAACAAAATAGTGTTTTTGTTTAACATACTGTGTTAAAATGAATTTCCATCAAGCAACAGCCGAATCTGTCAACTATCCATAATTAAGTGGCATTATGCGTGAAACAGTTTTAGAGCAGTATCTGAAATGTTTTCAGTTTATTTTCCCACCAAGCCCATTCTGTCCATTTGTATTGTCAGTAAGTTCGAGTTCAAAGGTACCGTAATAAATAACTTTAAATGTTCAACTCTTTCTTAATATTCTACTGAGTGTGGAGGAAAACAAAATGTACGAGGGTTCTTGGGTAAGAGGTAAATAAACATCATACAACGGTATGGCACTTTGAAAAAACACAAATATTATTCGTATAAATTCGAAAAACATCAAGAGCTGCGGGAAGGAGATGAAGAGCGAAGAATTGCATTTTGTTTTGAAATGATGGAAAGATCAAATAACGATAGAAATGTTTTAAGAAATATCTGTTTTACCGATACATTCTCCCTCAACAATGAACCAAATGTTCAGAATTGCCGGTATTGGAGCCAAAAAAATGAACATCGCTTTGTTCATACTCGAACACAATATCCCCAAAAATCTAATGTATTCGTGGGAATTATCAGACATCATATCATTGGACTCTTTTTTATGGACTATAACCTGACAGTAAAAACCTATTTGGACTTATTTCAAAATCAAATTGGATCCGGCTTGGAAGCAGTTGTGCGGAAAGATCAATGATCTGGTACCAAATGGATGGTTGCCCCGCCCATAATGCCCGTATGGTTAGAGAGTACCTGAAAATCTGCATTAAAATATTACATTTAAACTTATTAATTTTTTAGATTTAAGCCTATAAACTTGGTGGCCTTTTCTAACTTAATTATAATACTGTACTTATTACATTAAAACCCATAAAAATTGCCCATCAAGTGACACAGGTGAAAAAAGGACAGATATAGTTTTTTTGATGTGCCCAGCACATCCGAAGAATTGAACTAACTTGTTGAAAAGAGAGACGTTAAAAAAGATATATATGTTAAGTGTAGTGTCATAAGACATCTAGAAGATTTAGTGTCGCCGCAATCCTGAAAAGCAGAAATAGGGGCCCCTAACACCAGCGAAGCAGTCAGCAGAGGTGAGTGCCACTTTTTAAGCCTTTTTTATGGGTCGGTATAATATTTTCATAATTTCATAATTATATTTGTTTATAATTTTATTATTAAAAATACAGTCCATTTTTTCGTATTATTAATAGTGAAGGTCACCTTGCGCCATCAATGCTTTTAACGGCAATACTATTGGTCCACGGTACCGGATAATTTGGCCAGCCGGGTCACGGGATCTTTCACCGAATGACTTCTGTGTGTCGGGTCACTTAAAAAGTGTTATTTATAAAATTCTAAAATTTGAGAATCTAAACCAGCTACAAAACGCTCTTTCGTAAGAATGTAATAAAATTTCGCAATATCAACTTAGCAACGTTAGAAATGCATTTTATGATCGGTTGGGATATTGATTAGCTGTTCATGGGGGGTTGTTTGAACATTTGATTAATTAATGTTTTTATGTAATTCTATAGTAATAATTGTTCTTAGTTAAACTTAATTGTTACATTAAATAAAAGTGCCATGAGTCACACCAATTGCTCAAAAAGGAAAAGTAAGAAAATTAATACAAAATTTATCCTGTGCACAGGTTAGCTTCACGCCAAAGCAAGCTGTAGGTGTGCGTGCAAATCTACCCGCAGCTCAGGGTGAGGAATAGTGAGTTCGTTATGGCGCCACCAGTTTTCTTACGGACTACAAACTGGAAGTCCCCTAGATGTTATAGGAGCTTGCTTGGGCGATCACACACCAGTGCACGACAAAACAAAAAAAGTTAGCATATAAGCATTAAAAAAAAACTGACTTGGTCAATACTCATTAAAGAGAAGAAAAAATAAATGAATAATAATAATATAATAATACAAATTATTCTGGTATCAGGTGAGCTAAATAAAACTCAAAAAGATTAAAAACAAATTACATTTATTTAGAAGAAAATTATTTTAAAAAAATTAGAAATCGGCTAAAGTTTTCGAGATATATAAAAAAGGATTAGTAATTGTTAAATAAATAAATTAATAAAAAGGTTGCCTGTTTCCTGACGGCAGGTAAGGGTGGTCTGCAGAGTCTGGACTCAACCCCGGAGTAAAATTTGAGGCAAATCACAAGTTAAAGTTCAATTTGGAGTTATACTTAAGTTTGGACCTCAGTTTGAACGTAAATTTGGTAAGGTATCCAAATTTGGAGTTAAACTCGAATTTTGAGTTATACTTGAATTTTGAGGCCCTACAAACATCGGTAGGCATTAAAATTTGAACCACAAAAAAAATTAAAGTTTAATACAAAACAAAGCAAATGGCTGAAGGCCTTAAATAAATTTCCAAATTAAAAAAAAACTAACAGAAGAATTGGCTGAGGGCCTTAAGTACATTATTAAATCTCAAAGCAAACCGACAAACAAACAAAGAAACCGGCTGAGGGCCATAAATAAATTTACACATAAAAAAATTAACGAAAGAATTGGCTGAGGGCCTTAAATAAATTTACAGGATAAAAAAAAATAATTAACGAAAGAATTGGCTGAGGGCCTTAAATAAATTTACAGATCAAAAAAAAACAATAGTATCAAATAAAAGAAGTGGCCGAAGGCCCAAGGAGAACTATTCAATAATACAAGTCCTCAAAATACAGAATCAACTAAATCAATCAATTAAATATAACTATTCAAAAAACAGGCCATTCGTGCTATCGTCGTTGACAGAACATACCAAAAATAAATAAAATTGTTTCCACAAATTAATTTAAAACATTAAAAATAAAATATTATTGGTTACTAATGGCATAGCTGTTTCTGCGCATTCTTAGGTATAAAATCAAATCATACATCACTGATGTTTAATAAAACCAAAAACTACCAAAAAAAACTCTCTTGATTAATACCGATCTTGATTTATGATTATATAAAATTGAAAAGGAATTTTATTAATGCGCATGCCTGCCTCTTAATTTTATTAATGAAACTTAAAAAAAAGAATTTACATTTGTCAACAAGAATAACACGAATAACCAAAAAAACTTCAAGTTACTAGAATTAATAAATCAATATCACTCATATCGATAATCGATATACACAAAACATCCTACACTTATTAAAGAGCATAATAATCAATATTAATTAAACCTTAAAGCATTAGAAATTTACAAAAATTAACATTAGAATTTACAATGAATAAACCAACATTCCTTGCCAAGCAAAGCACAGTTTAAGAAAAACAACCAAAGTTTGAAATTTATACATGGCTAATCAAATATAAAAAAAAATGGTACAAAAAGAATTTAGTATAAAGTAACGTAGTACTTTATATATCGACACATCGGCTGAAAAGGGACATAATTAAAAACATTGTTTTGAGAAATTAGCCAACAAAACAAATCTGAATTACTTTAGGTATTATTACGTAATTAATAAATAAATACTTATCAAGTATTTCTTTTAGACTAAATAAAGAATATTTGACCCCTATAATAGTATATTAAAATTTTTTAAATTATTTTGTTTTTAAGTTAAAAAAAACAAATTTTTATATATATTTTTTTTAGCTTATGCCATTTTACTTGGAAATAAATTAACACAATTTCAACAGTTTTAAAGTTATCTTTATGTATTCTTAACTAAAGCTTACTTAGCAAAGAAAGTACGGAACACTAATGATACATCTTAAAATTTAAAAAAAATTACAGGCTTTAAAACAGACAATCAAGAGATTAACTAATTATCAACTGTCAATTAACCCAAAAACTGATTAATAAATTCCCCAAAAAAAAGATATTTATAACATTAAAGAAAAAAAACTATTATAAAAAGGCCAGACAGACCTAAATTTATTTTTCCACAATGTAAAACTAAAGCCAGTGCCTGTAAGATTTTCAAATAACTAAAATAAAGTGTTATAAGTTGCCTTCGTCTGAGAAAAAAAACAAACTGTATTGAGAATAATAAGCCCTTATTTCAGAATACTTTCCCAACATTCAAAAATTATGCAATAAAACGTAGGAATATTAGAGTAATCAAAAAGTAATATAAGTAAAAACCAATCAATATGAGTGCTTAAAAGATAAAAACAAGAAATTAATAAAACTTACTTAGGTTACATGTGGCCTCAAAGTGGGCGGCTTAAATAAAATGTAATAATCCTGATTTTCAGAGACTATCTTTGCAAATTTCACCATTATTCTTCTAAAATATCCGCACAACAACAAAACTGGAGCCTTTGCAAAAATTATTGATGGTTTAAATGAAAAATCCCATACGGATGACCACGATATTCGCAGTAAAAATATTAAACCAATGTTGTTTCACCAGCGGCCGCCATGCAAAAATGGCACAGGCAGCAGTTGAAAATAAAAATCGGACCAACCACCCGACAGCGCATCCAAGATAGATTAGCTCGAATATTTAAAAAAAAATAATTTAATGCTGTAGGCAATTCTCCCATTTTTCCCGCGCATTCACCAAAACATAGCATCGACAAAATTAAACCGTTACAAAAGGTTTGATAAAAAATAATGTTAACGTTTCCTTCACTTTGAATGTAATGGCTCTGAGATTGATAAAACGAAAAAAAAAATCCTTGTATTCGGCTGTACGTCAGATTTAACAAAGCCTTATAACAAATTGTTTGCTGGTGGAGGTGTCTGGTGTCTGTTTGGTTTTACCTAAACCAAAAATTTGGTAATTGCGAATGTAAATTTTAATGTTGAATAATTGAAACAAGATTCGCTTATTAACAATTTTTGAAACTTGGCACGAGGGTTTGTTAGATTGGTCTCTTCAAAAAGTTATCTTACATTTTTTCTGTAAAATGTACAGGGGAGCCAATAATTAACCCCCTTAAAATTTACATGGGATTTCCTATGTTCCGCTCGGCGACGCACCACCCGATATATGGCTGTTAAGACATTTAACAGGCTACCTCAGAGAATAAAATCTTTTAAAAAATTAAGTCAATTATCTATACTAATATTATAAAGAGGAAAGATTTTTATTGTTTGTTTGCATTGAATTGGCTCCAAAACCACTGGGATTTGAAATTTTTTTTTTAACATAAGAATCCTACATAATGATAAACATAGGCTAGGAAAAAAATTTAGGAAACGCACCCCCTAAGGGGGGAGAGAGTCTGTATTGAATTTCATTATTTCTTGACTTAGACTTAGCATTTTTGAAGTTGTAAATATGGGAGTTGGTAATTAGATTTATGAACTTCTTCATTTCTGGATTAAGAAGTATTAAAATTGGTATGTGGGCTGCTAATAACGGTTAAAAAATGATCTGTTATAAAATATTTTGATTTACATTCCTTTGGGGTAAGGGTTATGGGAATGAAACTTTGTATAAAAAAATCGTCATTTTTAAAGTTGTAAATATGAATGTTTTAATTAGGCTTTTAATTACTCAGAAAAATAGAAAATGGTAATATTTTTGGGACTTTTGTTCTTTTAAAGGAAGCTATACAGGGTGCCACAGATTCGAGTGCATGCATGGGGATCTCGGAAACCGTAAGAGATACGAAGTCGGTTAAATTATAAAGTTGCATTAGGTGCTAACAACTGCGTTTAAAAGTTGTAATTCTGAGTACTTCCGGAGATATCCGGAAAAACCAAAATTTTGCGATTTCGTTTTTTTTTCTGACGTTATTTAAAGAGATATGGAAAAACAAAGACACTTTTTATGGCCACTTTTAAGCTCTACAAAACAGCTTTGAGATTTTCGTAGACGTTCGTTTTTGTTAAACCATCATCAACTTTATTTTTTTAAATACGGCCCTCAATTGTTTATTGCATTTTTTTTAAGCAGTTATAATCCCAATTACAATGATGTATAAGACTTAATATTTTTCTGGTAAATAAACATATTTTCCATAAGAGACAATGAGTTAGACAAGGAACGAACATCATTTCTTATAGGGGTGTTCCATATTTGTTAAATAAATATTAAGTGTTATATATTTTTGTAAATGGGATAATAAGGGGTTCAAAAAAATTAAATAAAAAACCCAGGTTTGTATTTAAAAAAGTAAAGTTGATGATGGTTTAACGAAAACGAAACGTCGTACTGAAAATCTCTCAACGCTGTTTTGTAGAGCTTAAAAAGTGGCAACAGGAAAGTGTCTTTTGTTTTTTCCATATCTCTTTAAATAACGTCAGAAAAAAATAAAAACGAAATCGCAAAATTTCGGTTTTTTCCGGATATCTCCGGAAGTACTCAGAATTTTACAACTTTCTAAACGGCATGTTGTTAGGCACCTAAATGCGCAACTTTGCCATAATTTAACCGACTTCGTATCTCTTACGGTTTCCGAGATCCCCATGCATGCACTCGAATCTGTGGCACCCTGTATATAAAGACTATAAATAAATAAATGTTTTATAAAAACATTAAAAATATATTTGGTCGTTTTACTCAAAACACATGGTTAAGTATTTTTGGAAAATTAAAATTACTCCCTCACCTAGATCGAATCGATACACTTTCAAGATCGTCAACTGCGGGTTCTTTTCTTCTTCCGATTCCAGATCGAGAAAATGATAAAAAGCTATAAATTAAGCCTATATTCGTGTTATAAAAATTATATTAATAACAAAGGGGACCATTGTGAAGGGCTACAATAAAAACGTACCCTTCTCGCGCTGGGGGGCGCTGCGGGACACAGTGACAAGCCATCTGCTATGTTTAGCCCGCAAATTAATGTAATTTTTTTTCGAAACGTAATAATAAAAATTATAGAAATAATTTGTTACGGAAAGACAGGCGGGCAGACAGAAGGTTCCGGGGGTTCTCTTTTATTTTAGACTTTTTAGTTTTATTATTTGTCCTTTTTTTATGTGATGTTTTATTTTAAAACATCAGCTTCCTTTGGTGAATATAATTTTAGATGTATATTCGCTTTTTCGTTTTATGGTAATGCAAGATCAAGTACAGGGTGTCCAATTTTTGACCGTAATCGTAAGTGCTATTAAAAAAGTAATAGAGGAGTCATGTGCTCATAGGCGTGCGCACAGTGGGTGCCGTGGGTGCCATGGCACCCCCACTAGTCTGAAAAAAGGTTACTATATTTAAAATATGAAAATTATTATTTGATAAGGTTTGATTTAAAAATTACACGCGAACGCACCTTCTCGAAAATGAGTATGGTAAAATCAAAATTAAGATCCACAATACGCCAAGAACGTTTAGAAAATCTCCTGGTTCCATTTGTGGAACAGGATTAGCCGCAAATATTGATATAAGTGTTGTGACGAATTTAAAAAAATTGTACCTTTTATGAAAGAAGAATGATTTTATAATAAATAATATATAATGTACCAGGTTTGTTATTATTTCATAAATATTTACTAAACATTCTTAAGAATTTATTCTTATTAATTTATTATTAATTAATTTTATTAATAACAATGTATTAATATTGATATATTGTTATTCATAGTTTTATTTACTTCATTATTACTATTATTATTATTATTTTTATTTCAAGCCACACGGCTTTGCACTCCCTCTAAGGGGTATATTCACTCATCCCAGATATCTTTAGATATCAAAAGGATTGAGCTCTGTGGGACCCCTTTCCATGTTTTCGGGCTCTAGGTGACATTATGTTCTGCTGTATTCCCCACAAATTTCCGGACAGTCCGAGCGGTCGCAAGTAGCACTGCCTTTTGCATAGCCTTATACAGATGTTCACCAAGGCCTAGTCCCTTGATGTTTTGTAAAAGAGTTTTTGGTATAACGCCAATTGTTGATAAAATTATGGGGATCGTTTGGACGTTATTCATTCCCCACTGTCTTTTTATTTGTGTTTCTAGGTTTCTGTATTTGGCAATCTTTTCATTGTATTTCTCCCGTAGGTTGTTGTTGTTAGGGATAGCGACATCGATCAGTGTTGTTTTTCTCCCAACTTAATCCACCAATACAATATTTGGTCTATTGTGAGCCACAGTTTGGTCTGTAAGTACATTTCTATCCCAGTACAATTTAAATTCATTGTTTTCGAGAATAGGTTCCGGAGTATACTTATAGTAAGGCAATTTTTCATTCTGTAAAAGCTTTAGCTACTCTGCCAATTGTTGATGGAGTATCTTGGCTGCTGAATCGTGTCTTTCCTTATACTCTGATGCTGCAAATGCTTGGCAACCTATATGCTGGATTGTCTCCGATGTTTGACATTCATATCTGCATCGATCGTTCTCTATAGACGGGTCTCTAACGATGATATGCTTCAGATAGTTTTTCGTCGGAATAACCTGGTCCTGTATAGCCAATAAGAAGCCTTCAGTCACCGGGAACATCTTCCCCGACGTCAGGCAGTAGTTTGACGCGAACTTGTCGACATTTTCCTGGCTGACCTCATTGGGGTGACGTCCATGAAGAGGCTTCTCCAATTAGGCTTGCAGCTTCTCCTGGTCTGTTTGATGGTGTCTGCGTATTATTATTATTATTATTATCTCGGCACCCACAACAGCTTTACCATGCGCACGCCTATGCATGTGCTCTTTTTGGGTCAAACTTTAAATGGTAAAATCAAAATTCGAAATTTTTGCTCGCTTAAGAGATACCGGAGAAAACCAAAAAATTGTCAATTTTAAAATACCCTTTATTTTCTTAGTAAAAACTAAACTATACTTTTTCGCACTAATCTGTGTGCGAAAAATAAGTGCGGAAAAGTAAAATATTTTAGTTTATAGCACACAAATTAGTATCTAATTATAAAATAATGCATAATTTTGCCTATAATAGTTATATATTTGAAGAAACTGAATTGCTGTAATTTTGCAGTCTTTTTATAACATTTATTAAATAAAATAAAATAACTCCAATTTACCAAATGTAATTACATATTTTTAATAACTCCATATAAATTATCAACGAATCCATAGCAACCAACTAATTGTTTATGCATCTATCAAAAATTAATTTTCTGTCACGCATTTTTCAACCAAATTGGAGAAAATTTTCAATGGATTTTGACGAGGATTTACCAGCATCGATTATTGAAGCAACAGAAATAGCAAGTATAGATCTCCTGTCCAGGAAATCTAGCTCGTCACAGGTATGAAAAAGAATTTGTTATGTTTGAGAGCTGGTGTCAGAGTAAGGGTGTGAAGTCTTTTAAAGAAGAGATTTTTCTGACCTATTTCTCCTATTTATCAAAAACATGGAAACCCAATACATTATGGTCTAGATACTCTATGCCAAAATGTATCATTAAGTTACGAAAAAACATAGATTTAAGCAAGTTTTTCAAAGTGACGGCCTACCTTAAAAAACAAAGCGTTGGTTTTAGACCCAAAAAGACTAAAGTCTTTTTAAAAGAAGAAATATCGAAATTTATGGATGAACCGCCAGATGATACTTATTTACATATAAAAGTGGCTACGATTTTTGGCAATTAGTGATGAACAAAGCAAGACCAAGACCAAGACCGGGCTAGTCTTGGTCTTGGTCTTGCTGCAAGAGTCTTGCTGGTCTTGCTTCTTTTTGGTAGTAATAATTAAAAGTAAGTAATCTTAAGTAAAACATATTTTTTAATACTTAAAAATAAATAAAGATGGCGACTATATTTTTTGCATTAATATTTGAAAATATACCAAATTTAAGCTTACATTTAAATTATTTGATTTAAAAGCATATTTCAAATGTAAATACGGGTTTATTTATTTATAGCGCTTCATTTTTAGTTGAATTAAGACACAACCTGTTTTTATACATTTAGTTGCACATAGAAAATTTTAGTTATAGGAATTATTAAAATTTTCTGTAAAGAAGCATATAAAATAAAACAAATCTGTGTACTGTGTGAGCAGAAAAAAAAACTTTTAATTTCAACCAGATGTGAAATTTTCGTGAAAATGATTTTTATATGTAAACATTGGTTTATGATTCAAAAAAAAAGTTATTCAGGAATCTTTTCAGTTCATATGAACTTTTTATCTTTAAATTAGTCAAATATTTGCAGTACAAAGTTGGCACGATGGCTCAATAGTGTGTCAAAGCTCGATATCTCCGAAACCGTTCATGATGGTGAAAAACTGAACTTACCAAAATTATAAAAAAGGGCGTAAAATGTGAAACTATTTTCTATTTCAAAATTTTCCGAAAAATCCACTGACACTCGAGAAATCTCCCTTGTATTGATCCTAAAATGATAAAAAAAAATATGGCGAAAAATCCATTTAAAAAATCACCACTCGGTATTTTATCCTGCAAATTCTTGAACTGACATAAAGGAACAATATCAACGTCAACGTATATGATTTTTAAATATCAGTTTCCGTCTAAACCTAAAGTCATATTTAAAATTAATTTATATAAAAACTATTCCTATATGACATGAAAATAATATTTTTTATTAATTTATCTCTTTTCATTTATATTTTGGTTTTAAGAAGCAATCTAATGATGCCACTTCTTACAGAAACAAAAATAATTTTTTTCTCTATTGTGGAAATTTTTGATTCACCCTGTAAGTAGCATCACTAGATAACTAATTTAAAAAAAAACATTAGGAAAATGAAAGTAATTTTCAGTTTCTAAAACTTTTGTACTCCTATTTTTTCTCTGTCGAGAACCTCTTGGAAAATGCTTTCCAATGATACCATAGGAAGCTACATTTCAGAAAATTCTTCTCTGTTTATTAAGGAAAACAATAAATAAAACAAAATTTTGAAATTGTTTATTATTATTTAATTAAATGTTCAAAATGATTTCCGTTGTTTTGAAGACAATAATAAAGCCTATTTTCAAATTCTTCACGTACATTTACAAATGTTTCTCTGGATATAGCACGGCATTCCTGAAATATTCTATTCTGTAGTTGCTCTATTGACTCAGGTTGCGTTTTATAAACCACAGATTTTAGGTGACCCCACAAAAAGAAGTCAAGAGGTGTTAGGTCCAGGGATCTAGGTGGCCATTCAACAGGACCTCTTCTTCCAATCCACTGGTTAGGATAATGATCATCCAACCATTGCCTAACGGGAACTACATAATGAGGAGGTGCTCCATCGTGTTGGAAATGTAGTAAGCGTTCTAATAAAGATAAATTTCCGTGTATGTCCCTCTAATTTTCTAATTCTCGCACTATTAGTGGTTCGATAGACCTCTGTAGCATTTCAGCATACATGTCCCCATTTAAATTTCCTGGTATAAATATTGGGCCGATAATACCGTCTCCCAATATACTAGCCCAAACATTAATTTTCTGGGGGTACTGGGTATGCCCTTCTCTAAATACATGTGGGTTCTCGTTATCCCAGTAACGACAGTTTTGCTTATTAACATGTCCATTTAAATAAAAGGTACACTCATCACTGAAGCAAATATTTTTAACTAGTTCTTTTCGTTTAAACTAAACCGAAAGTCAACTGTTTTTAAAATAATACTACTAGTACAAGTTACTTTTAAAGTAAATTTTGTGATAATAAAATGCAATTTATAAACAACCCGTTTTTTCGGCAAAAAATCATAGCAACTAAACCAATTCAAAATACCTGTGGCTTGTTTGGAATTCTTAAGAGACATGCCAGTATATCAGTAGTAATCATTTTGTATAATTTAATTAAATAATAATAAACAATTTCAAAATTTTGTTTTATTTATTGTTTTCCTTGATAAACAGAGAAGAATTTTCTGAAATGTAGCTTTCTATGGTATCATTGGAAAGCATTTTCCAAGAGCTTTAAAATGATGTATCACTCGACCCCCCTTTCTATTTAAGATTCTAGGGGTCTATCTCACCCTGTCCAAGGGGTTGCTGATAAGGGTGGGATAATATGCTTGTTTTTGTTCCCCCTTAGTTTTATAGAAACTGTTTTAAGGGTTTTTTGATTAATTTTTTCGTTCCTAAAATATCGCCATTTCAAGTTTTTAAATTGTCACCCTGTATAAAAAACCAAGTAATCAATTTAATTATTATTTAATTAAAAAAACCTGTTAGTTATTAAATAATCGCCTTTTTTGGAAGTTTTTAACACATTTCTTGTCATGCCTGTATGAAATACCTCTGTATATTAAATATAAAAACTAAATATGATAATATTATAAAAAAGTCGCAGAAGTGCAAGAGTCTTGCAGGTCGGTCTTGGTCTTGCGTAGTCTTGCACTCCTCGGTCTCGGTCTTGGTCTTGGTCTTGGTCTCGGTCTTGGTCTTGCTGCAAGACCAAGACCAAGACCGCAAGACTAAGACCGGTCTCGCTCATCACTATCTGCAACATTTCTCGCAAACTCCGGAGAACAAATATCCAACATTAATAGTCTTGGAGGCTGGAAGTCTACATCAGTCGCTGCAGGATACCTCGAGAATTCAACAAATTTTAGAAAGAATATTTTAAACAAAATACTCAATTTTACCGAAACACCTTCCCCTTTCCAGAAAAAACCGTCAATGCCATCTTCGAATGTACTAAACCTCTTGGTTCAAGAAACTACTTTTATATTTGCAAAAGATTGGCTCATCAAGAACCCAACGCCGCCGCGTAAGCAATTAATTTGCAAAACGCGTCCAATTGCACTTTTACTATAAATGTTAATAATAATAATTAGTGTATAAATTCCTTCGTTAATAAATAATATTTTAATCATAAATCTTTTAAATTTTGTTGGTTTTTCCTCTCGCTTGTAGAAAAAATATTGTTCCTCACACTTGCGGGAAGTAACTTTTCCGCTCTTGGCTGCTTACCCGAACTCCGCTGCTCGTCTTTCGTGTAACGGTAGCCCCGTGCTTAAAAGTATCACTTTCCCACTTATTAGGAAAATAACTATTTCAAATCGGTCTAGTAGTTTCGAAGGCTATTGAATGCAAACAAACAAACAAACAAACAAACAATTAAATCTTTCCTCTTTATAATATTATTATAGATAGAGGTAGAACTCCGGAAGTTTTTTTTATTGAAAATTTCCTCCACTTTAAGAAACTTGTTTTTTAAGTTTCTTAATTATTAATAGTTTCGGAGTTATTTTTCTAGACATCATTCCGAGTGAGCTAGCTATTGCTCATATTTTTAAGAGCTTTATCTTAACACGTTTTTAAACTTGTTGACCAGACTTGAAAGTACAGAGAAAGCTATTGGATATTTAGAATTATAATTATGGTGACATGGTAAAGATTTTTCTCTTTTTCTCACACCAACTGTATAAATATGCTTTTTCAATGCATCTACTTTCTTTACTTAATCATTTTTTTACAAAATGACGTCTCTTAATACTTACTTTTTAATCCTTTGTTCACTGCAACACGTGCTGACCCCCTAAAGACATTTCAAGAGTCCTAAATGCCTGCATTACTTTTGGATGCACATACAAGATGGTGAATGTATGAACATACATAAAAAATTGGCATAACACGTTTTAAGTGGAATTACAGATGTAACAAAGAAGTATGGCTCTAAGTCTTTGTTATTGGGACTGGAAGGATTTAAAGAAATAATCCCATAAAACTAACAGACATTTTGTTTAAGCAGTATTAACTTATTAGTGAATTTTCTATATTTTAAAAATGTTTGACTTAAGATCTGGTATTTTCGCAAGAGTGATATCAATATAAAACAAGATATTTAATGAGCAACAAGTGTATAAGCAGTATTTTTACAATTCTTGTCAAAATGGTGAACGAGCTTTAAATTAAGATTTTTTTCGAAGCTTGTATTCATGGAAGTGGTTCTGGATAAAATAAGCTTGTGCCAATTAAGATCGATTTTAAAGGTAACACACGCCAAGATAAATAATATTTTTTTATTTTGCAAAACTTGGCTGCTCAAAAGTAAAGAATGAGAATTGGTTGACTTTTTTCGAAAAAATAAATATAATTGCGTATTTAAGGCATTAAACTGTGCAAGATTTTTGGTGCCCCAATCCAAAATTAGCTGAAGGTCTTATAAAAAAGACACCTGCATCAAGCCGGTCCCAGACACTACGTGCATTTGGCGAATGTTTGGCGAATGTGCGAATATTCGAACTATTCACTACACCTTCGGCCACCCTTCCACACGCTACTTTATTTGAAAAATGCGTCCAGTGACAAATATTTCCCATAGTAGAGAAGCCGAAGTCTTGATTTTCAGTGGCGTGGCGTTTCAGTTCAAAATGGATAGTGATGAAGAGCAGATGGTTGTCGCTGCTAGTTGTGTGATTTTCAGCAGTGTTTTATTATTACAAAATAGGAAAAAAGAACGGGAAAGAAGAAGATTTAGGCAGCACTACCAGCACCCGACTTTAAACTTGTTTTGACATTATTAAATAACTGACGAAACATTGCCATCCAAGAGTCCTTCCTTTTTTTTTCAATTCTACAACCAAGCACTCCAGGCTAAACTTTGTTTTAATATTATTCCAGGCATCAGCCACTTTATTTCTATTCTTATGATCTCGAATTTGTGGGTTCCAAATTCCAGGTTCATTTTTATATAATTGTATAAACTCTAACGTTATAGTTGGATCATTTATAAAATGAAAATTCGGTGCCGTTTGAAAAGACAAAAAAAACATAAAAAGTTAAAAAAAGATTTGGCGGCGCCTTTTATAATGTGCCGCTTCCCGCAGGTGTCTGTAATAATGGACCATATAAAAAGCAAAGCCGACCGACTATAAAAATTAAATCTTTTTGCTACTTTTTATGTTTTTTTCTTTTTTTTAAAGGGCACCGAATTTTCATTTTAAAAATGATCCAAGTATAACTTGTTGCCCAATTCCATTTCAGCAAATAAAAAACAAATCAACCCGCCCCCAATGCAATACACAAGGGTGCGCTAAAGCAAAAAAACATAAACAAAGCCGTAGCGTCTGGGAGCGATACCGAAGTTAACTACGCGGCACTTCGCCGTACTACGAGCTTCTTTCATTCGTGCCAGTTTACCGACAGCCTCCTGCAAAATGACGAAGTACGAATCTTCGTCGAAGGTAGGGCTCCCACACGCTACGCGAATAAGCTCGAATACCGAATGTTCGCCGAATTCACGTAGTGTCTGGGACCGGCTTTACCCGATTTTTGCTTTCCAAATTAGACTTTAAGATTGGCTTAATAAATTGAATACTGGAATTATAGTCAGTCAGATCTTAAAACTAAGGCAAGAATTCACTTTATGTAACATTAAATCAGAAATCCACAAACAAAAAAAATGAAATGTGTTTGTTGTTAATTTTTGCTTTATATTTTTCTACCTTATAGAAAGTAAATGTTTTTTGCCATAGAAAACTTCTGATTATAAGATCCTATTATGTCTATCATCAGTTTTTTTAAAGCGCATATGCCTGATGAATGGCCCACCCAGGCCTATACGTTTTCCCAACAAAATTCTGTTGATATAAAAATTACTTTCTAAGGCCAAGTTCTTTATTTACATCACAGATGAGGGCGGAGCGAGAAGATGTTCTTCTAAGGCATTTTCAGAATGATGCTTTTCCAGGTCAGAAGATCGGATGAAGAGGAAATTTACCTTCGGCTTTGCTTCCTTCTCCATGGTATGCCTTATTTTTCATCGGGGTTCACTGGCTGCTGGTTCTTCCATTGGTAAGGATTCTACTAAACTAATGATATCTAACACTGGCGTTCTTTTAGGTGCCACTGCGAAGTTCAATCCTCTGCTTAAGGTTAGGATATTTAAGGCGTAGTCATAGGCTTGGATATTTAGTATTCACTATCAGAGATACTTACTGTTCGAAACGTTGTGAAAAATTAAATAAATTAAAGAAGCTTTTATTCAAAAATACTTTTGTCTACTTTAAGTCAACCAGACAATCGATGCCGGCCTAACAGCCCAAAAACCATTGAAACATTAGACAATGGCCGCGAAAGCCTTTCACAGTTTAAAAATACTTTGTTTAGAACACCTTGTATACGTAACTTTACCCTAAGTCGGTTGATAATTAATCAAATAAATCTTGGTCTTAAAGTATTTTCGGTAATTACTAATTGGCCAACCAATTTATCAAATATATATTTGATATAAATACAACCTCAAATTAAAAGTAAATTAATATCAATAAAAATTAGATTGAAATTGAAAAAATATCTGGATTCAGCGTAAAAAATAGATTGATAAATTTAATTCTGTAGAAACGTGACATATAGCAATAAATTATAACCTATTTCGTAAATTGCCTTATTTCTTAAATAGGTAATATAATATGTATATTTTTAAAATAGTACGCACAGCACAGGTTTCAGGTCCTAGATGTGTAAGAAAAAATATTATTTTATTTGTAAATTTGTTTTGCTTTTGTTCAGTTTTACCACTAGTAAATAATCACTATGAAATCTATTATGAAATTGTTTAATTTTAAACGACAATCATCTTTTAATTCTTATAAAATAAGCTGCTTAGTACTGGTGGTTTGATTTGCAAGAAAGAATTCCCGCGCCTTACCATTTGGAAAATTACAGTGGTCTTATGTTTTAGTGGCGCGCAAAAAGTACATTTTAGTGCAATTTCAATATTCTTTTCTTTATTGAATGTTATCGTACTTCTAGTGGCATATTAACTGTCTTATTCTAATTTTTAGATATGTTAAAATTCACCTACATAAATGTAATTTTTACCAAAAGCATTATAATACCTTAAAAGGTATTTTATAATGTATGTAATTTTTTTAGACGGATTAACAATATGAACCCAAATAAAGAAGAAACCGAAGCTGGAGCTGGTTGTGTGTCAATGAAGTTAAAGAAAAAGAATTCTGTTTTTACCACAAGTAACAATAGATTCGTAATTAATTCACCCTCTAGGTAATAACATATTGTGCTACAAATTTCATTCCATGCGAGTGAAATGAGCAGAAATACAAAGATTTGGTGCATGGTGGTACTTATCGAAACTAATCTTATATTGGGGCGCCAAAAATCTTATCCAGTTTAATGTCATGTCATGTTCGCTGTCGTGAAAGTCTGCCAAGGCTCATCCATTGCATATGAGCGGTCAAGTTCTGCAGAAAAATGAATCATTTAGTCTGTTGGGTTTACTTCTGAGAATAACCTTAACTGACACAAACACATTACATCCATAGCCTCAGCAGCTTTAAAAAAATCTTGGATTCCTTTTTTGAGCCAGAAAATGTTTATCTTTTTCTAATCTTTATACTCTGTATGTATTCCAGATCAGACTATCTTTAGAATATTATTCTCGTGTCTGGGAAATGACGTCTTCTAAAACACTTAGCATTATTGACTCAATTCAAAGAAGATCTGTTCATCCTATTAATGATCCCCCACTTACAAAAAAGCATCCTTTTCTTGCCCACCGACAAGCTGTGGGGAATCTGTCGTTTTTTTAGGAATTTTTACTGCTTCTGCTCAGAAGAATTGGCCAGTAAAATTCCTTCTCTGGCAGCACCCAACAGAGCAACACGTAGTGATACTTTTATGCATTCGTTTGCGGACCAACTTAAGAGGTCCCGAACTTCCCACTTTGTTCGATCGTTCATCCCTGAGTGTCCAGACTATGGAACCTGCTACCCGCAGAAATTTTCCTTTTTCCTCCAAATCCCCAAATATTTAAGTCTCGTGTGAATAAACTCCCTCTTGCCGCACTTAAGACACCCACTACAATTTTATAAAGGCAATTTATCGATTTTTACTTCCATTTTTAGTAACGATTATAATTTTGTGACACAAAAAAACGTAAATGATCGTTTGAAGCAATCAAATAAAGTCAAGGAAACTCTTTGGCAACAACTGAAAAAATATTGCGAAGATACCACTCTGCATGGATTAAGATATGTGGGTGATCCAAATTTATCTTATGGAGAAAGGTATGTAGTATCCTAAAATTTTAAATAAATAATTAACTAAATTAATTAACTAGCTGTCTGCCCGAGGCTCTTACCGCGTGGACAACGCGATTTAACTTTTCATAGTTCCACATCCAGAAATTACGAATGTCTTATACAAACTTTCATCCCCCCTTTTAGCTCCTTAGGGGATGAAGTTCCAAAAATACTACTACTTTTTATTTTTCTGAGCCTAATTACCAACCCTCTCATTAACGACTTTAAAAACGACAATGTTTTTATTAAGGTTCAGTAACTGAAGACCTGAAAGTACTCAAAGCTGTAAATAAATCTGTACAGTTTTTATTTGTGGCGCAATTCTTAGGTTTTCGCGAATGCTTTCAAGCGAGAAAAAGTTTATTACGATTCCGACGTGGAAACCCGCTGAAAATGGCCCCCCAAAGTCCCAAAAATGAGTTTCCCGCAAATATCTGCCAAAATATGAAAATTAGAGAATTTTTGTTTAGAGAAAAAAAGAAGTCATTACCAAGTCAACACCAATATTTTTCGCAAAAACGGCCGTCGAAAAATCCATAAGATTTCACACTGGATAGATGTGGTAGTAGGCTAAAAAATGCAGATGGGCAAAACAATTTTTTATCAGAACGCAAGAAAGATGGTAAAGGAAATTTTCTGGGATCATTGAACACATGCTAAGGTCTCATTAGAAAAAAGAAATGTTAATAACAAACTATTTTTTCAAGAAATATCAATAAATTAATGAGATACTCACAAAATATTGTGAAAAAAATATTTAACCCTTTTTTTAATATGCTAGAAAAATCAGAATTGACCAAAACTCATATGCAATGATAGGTACGGGTTTTCCTATTCCGATGAACTTTAAATGATTAAAAAAATGTACATTATTGCCCTAGTAATGGAACAATTCGTCCGCTCGCTTTTAAGTGAATCCATGAAGATGGCAGCATTCTAGCGGTAGAGAGGCAGCTGAAATGAGGGGACTTTTGTAGATTACAAGGTGATCTTCTTTTTTTTTCTAAACAAAAACTCTCCAATTCTCATATTTTGGCAGATATTAGCGAAAAACCCATTTTTCGGGCCTTGAGGGGCCATTTTTAACCCTTTCCCACCTGTTAATGTTGATAAACTTTTTTTCACTCAAAAGCATTCCCAAAGACCTAAGAATTGCGCCACAAGGGAAAACTGTACAGATTTATAACCAGCTTTGTCCCTTTATTTACGGGACTATTCACAAACTTTTATCCCCATTTTATTATTTTATTATTTTTAGTCATAGCTAACATACCAATTTTCATACTTCTAAGTGAAATGACAAAGATCTCTACAAATTTTCACCTCCCCCTCATTTTACTTTTTTGTGGGGGGAAGCTCCCTAAAATCCTTTCTCAACTGACGTCTCCTACTTATATTCCACCTCCGTGCCAAATTTGATCTTTATAGTTCAAGTTGTTATTGAAATTTCGTGATTAGTCAGTCCATGTTTAAATGTATAAATAAATGAACTAGAGTAAAACTTGTGTTAAAGGACACCCTTTTATATCGGCCACCTGTGTGTTATCGGCCACTTTCAAGCTAACAAAAACCTGCTTTATAAGAAATCCCGTATATAAAAACCCTTAAATAATGGACACCATTATAGAATAGAATAGAATAGAATAGCTTTTATTGCCAGTTTGGTACATTGTAGTACATAGGTTCGTCACACATAAATTTATATATTCAAACAAATACATAATGATTGTTGTATAGTACATAATAAAATACAAAGTCAAACTTAATAAAGAAATTAATTACATACACACACAACACAAAATATACAAAGTTAAGTTTAATAAATAAAATAAATATAAAAACATATAATTACAGCTAGACATCACATATAATTGCTGTACATACACTGAATAAGCAATACCAAGTGGAATTTAGTCGCTCACAATATAAACACAAAATCAACGACATAGTTAAGTAAGCATCAAAATTAAGGTCTTCGGTTTTCAATAAACTCTTCTACGGAATAAAAGGCAATGAGAAACTTCTTTACTTCTTTATTAAATTTAACACCCCGGAGGGTTCGAAGACCTGGAGCTAGATTGTTGTACAGTTTTGTACAGTTATAGATGGGAGATCGCTCAAAGAAAGAAGTCTTATGTTTAGGGATAAGAAGCAAATCCTTCATTCGTGTACCATTATTTGAATTTAAATTCTGAAATAAATGTCTATTTTTGTTAACAAACGTAATGCATTTATATATATAAATACATGGAAAAGTCAAAATTTGCTTATTAACAAAAGTCGATCTGCACGTGTCTACATATCCCATATTAAAAATTAGTCTCAATATTCTCTTCTGAGCTATTAACACCCTTTCACATAGACTACTGCAACCCCAGATGATCACATTATATGTAAGAAAACTGTAAGCCAAAGAATAATATACGGCCATTAAACTCGCTTCACTCAAGGTATTTTTCAATTTAAGAATAGCAAAATAAGCAGAGTTTAATTTCGCACAAACGTGTTCAATGTGTGCATCAAAAGAACAGGTTGAATCCAGGTAGATGCCCAAAAATTTGACAGTACTTGAGGCCTCTATATTGTTCGCAGCAAAGAATTGTTCTGGCACGGGCTTACGAATATGCATGTTAACAATAACAGTCTTATCAGTATTAAGGATTAAGTTATTCTTTCTACACCATAATTCAAATTCGTGCTGTACCTTCATTATGTTGGCGCTAAGCTCCGATAAGTCATCAGACACGACAACAACCGTTGAATCATCTGCATACATGGTTTATATATATATACATATACATTGTTAAATGATTGGTTTTTAGATGGGTTGAAGCATCATTTACATATAAAATAAAAAGCAAGGGCCCAAGGACTGATCCTTGTGGCACCCCCAAGCTTATTGATTTGGTATCAGAGAAAATATCCTCATATTTTACAATCATTTTCCGGCCGGTCATATAAGAGTCAATCCAGTTAAGTAGAGAACCTCGTATGCCCATGTTATATAGTTTTGTCAGAAGAAAAGATTTATTAACTGTATCAAAAGCAATTGGTCAAAAAAGAGGGCAACAACGTATTTTCCCTGATCTAGATTTTCATAAATAAAATTCAAGAGATTAAATGATGCAGTTTCCGTAGATTTTCCAGGAATGAAGCCATGCTGGCATTTTTCAACAATGCAGTACTTACTGACAAAATCTATTATTCGACGATGAACAACTTCTTCCAACACTTTGGAAAATATAGAAAGCAAGGATATTTGTCTGTAGTTGTTTATACAGTGGCGGCTCCTCCTTAGGTTTGCAGGTTTGCGCAACCCCCAAAAAAGGTTTAAAATAAAATTTTAAAAATATATATATTAATCATTACATAGTTACAGATTTTTTAAAAATGTATTCGAACATCTGTATTTATTGTTTTATTAATGTTATCTCGAAATAACAGCCAAATTATTAAAAAACTTAACTGCTGTCGCTAAAATATCATTAATTTAATCTCGCCTCGCGTCGCGTCGCATCCTAGAAGCCGATGCCGATGCGATGGTTGCAATCAAAATGCAAACCCAATTGGATTCATTACGAGTAAGCGTAAGTATATGGAGTTGCCTATCTTGGCATTGGGCTCTGAATTTAGTCTCATAAGCGGCATGCGGTTTGCAGTTCCACTGCAAACCTTTATTTATCTCGCAGGCTGATTTACGATGTATTGAAGTATAATTTGTTATTTTGGTTATATGTGTAACATATGTAGCTACTTGTATGATTTTTATTACAGGTTTTGTATGCCTATTTATTTACATTAAGTTTATTGTGGTTATTTATTTATTTCTTTAAAGAACCATTAGAATTGCAACCCCTTACTTTTTAACCCACGAGCCGCCACTGTGTTTATATTGCTTCTATCATTTTTTTTGTAAACTGGAATTACATTGGCGGTTTTTAGAACCTCAGGAAACACGCCCTCTGTAATTTAGAATTTATGCCGTCAGTGCCTACAGAATTCTTATTTTTAAGGCAGCATATTATATTTCTTATCTCAATCTCATTAGTATTTGCCACGACTATTGAGTTTTTTAATATTGGAGTTTCTGAACACGTGGTACTAATAGTACCATACTTATCTTTTATTTTTTTTTCTGAGACACTGCTAAAATGGTTTACAAAAATGTTCGCTATGTCGCTGGGTTTAGTGATTACTTCATCATTTATTGTCAACTGAATAGACTGAGTAGTTAGATTTTGCCTGTTAAGTTGGGTATTTACAATTGTCCATATTGTTTTACTTTTGTTCGCAGAGGTAGAGATACTTTTTTTATAGTAACTTTTTTTTGCATTTTTAATCTGATTTTTGTATTCCCTTTTTCCCTGTTTGTACCTCTGAGTAATTTCTACACTACCGGTATGTTTCTGTAACCAATACAATCCATCTGACTCTAACTTTATTTGCGCTAATTGAGGATTGTACCAGTTTTCGGTCTTAAATGTACTTACAGTATGTAATTTAACAGGACAGGAGCAATCCAGACAATACTTTATAGTATCCAGAAATTCGCTCCACACACTATTAGTCCCTTCATAATAGTTTAAAATATTGTTCCAGTTCTGTCGTTTTATAAGACTAGTAAATACCTGGATATTACTTGTTGATAAGCATCTTCCTTTTTTTTGTTTATAGTGTATATTTTTTTGTGTGGCAATTTCACCACTTGTTATTGAGAACTCCATCAGGTGTGCTAGATGATCGCTTATGTGTGGATTGAAGATTTTGCAATTATACAGTTATCGTAATCTATTATGGAGACACTTGTAACACCGTTTTTATTAGTAAAAATTCTAGTGGGCTCTGAAGTGGTTATAGTAAGTCTAAAAGAATGAAGCAGGTCACAAAACTTTTGTTTAATATTATTTTCAGTGAGATAATCTATATTTAAATCACCACAAAGATAAGCTTACTATGACGTGCCATAATATTTAAACACTGGAAATACTGCATTAAGAAAAACGTCTATATTACCTGCTCCGGTCGGTAGCAGCACACAATGCACACGTCATTAAATGTAACTCAGCACAACTCACAATTTCCCTCAATAGCAGCATTATTTATTAAATTATTTATTTTAAACATGGATACCAAACATTGTATTACTAATATAAGCGATCCCCCATGCTCGTGAAGATTTCTTGAGAAGTAAGAAAGCACCTCATAACCCCGAATGACTAAGCTACTCTATATCTATATTTTTATTATTAAGAAGCAATTCCAATTCGTCAATTTTATTTGTTATGCTTTGTACATTTAAGTGAAGAAGTTTTATATTTTTCCTTTCTATTTTTACTCAGATTCCACTGAGATAGTCTGGTATAAAATTTGGACTAGATAATTTATTCTCAATCTGATTTTTATTTGTCTGTAAAGGAGTATAGATTTCTTTATTTCGTCATGAATGTTAGGACAAGTCATAGCCATAGGGGCTTGTGATACCTTACCCAACATCTCCCGCATAGGAGCCGTCACATCTCCATCACTTGTGGGCTGAAAATTATTAACATCACTACTAGAGTGCAAACAAAGTAGCTCCACATCCGACCCCTCAGGTGTCATAGTTTCATGTGTTCCCTGAACACCATTTACGAAGTTTTCATTCAGTGAGCCCGTACCCCCAATAAGAAAATTTATCCGATTGTAAGAATATTAAAGGTTTAATAACTAGGTTATCACTAGAACCATTAAGTTTGATTAGACTTACTACACTATCACATACTTTCCTTTTTGTAAAAGAATAAAGCTTATTTTTTTTACATTACATACAATCTTAAGGGAAGTATTAAAACCCCTCGGACTAGCTAAAAACCTATTAATCGTTAGTAAAACATGGTCGTACAAATCTCCATGTATTGAAGTATCACATTTAAGACAAAGAATTAAATTAGTATATTTGCTCACAGACAAAAGATTTACAAAAGTTCTATCACTAAAAGAATATTTACTATTTAAATCGATAAAAGCTACAACAAAGTCATTTAATGTATATAAATGGCTTTTCTCGTAAATTGAATCTCCTAGTTCTGATAGGTGGGCTCCCGCTTTAACCCATGCTTCTGTCAAATAATGTTCCCTTGATAATAAGTTACTTATGATTGGTCCACAATGTAAAGCAGACCGGTCACCATAAATCAGGATCTTTTTTCCTTGGCTACAGACAGTTTTAGATGCACTTACCAAGTCATGTAAAATTCGATGTTCGACCTACCATTTTCTTCTGAGATATTTGAATCACACTTGACGCCTATTTTTCTTTTAGTTTGCTTATATTTATTTTTTCTTGTAAATGAGTTAAAACCGTGTTATTTTTTAGCCTTTTGCCCCTATTTATTTCCACTTTTGTAGTGTCTGTCTGTACACTTTTCCTTTGTTTCTGTTAAGAAAATGTTGTTTGACTCTCCGTGAACATAAGATGGGGATGTCGGTCATCGTACTAGATTTTTAGTTTAGTAGAAGTTTGAGTACTACATGATGTTACAGTTTTACTTTTATAGGTTTTTAGCTGATTTTTCAGTTCTTTTCTGCTGTTTTGTAGTTCCACTATATTTGCCTCGTGATTTTTAATAACAGTGTTTAGTTCGTTTTCTCTAAGTGATGCTTCGTTTAGCATAACAGCATAGTCCTGCTTTATTCGCTCAATATGTGTATCTTTTAGTTGAGTATCCATTGTCAATTCATTTAAAGTATCTTCTAAAATACGATTTTTTTCTTCCAGATCACTTAGTGAGTTGTTCTTTTCACTGTTACAGCAAATAACTGTAGAGTTGCCTATCTGTCGCACTTCACCCATCTCAATCTTCTGCGTTATGCAATGTCTATGCAAAACGGAATGACACTGGGTACATACATAATGATTAAAAGTCCTTGTACAACATTTGAATGGAATACCGGCCATTGTCAATTAGTGTTTATTAAAATTGTTACAACAACGAATTTTGGAACGCAGTCTGCACTTGCGATTTGGCGCGCTTCACTGTTATTTGTAGGTTAAGATTACATTAATTTGTTATTTTACCTATTTTTAGATTATTTAGGTCAATCTTTTTATTATAATCACATTCTTTTTTACTTGTCACACATCCTAATCATTTTTTTTAATTTAATCATTCAATAATAACAAGAAATTGCACTCTGTTGTTTACCGACAAATCAATACATTACGCCAGTACCGCGTTCCCTAATATCTTCAAAATATAAAATATCCACGGCCAGACAAATCTTAATTTTTATAAGCTATTTCAGGTAAATTAACCTTTTTATATTGGCCGAAAATTCTTTGGGCTAATTTGTATTTTATTATTTTATGCCTGTATTCTGCAAATTTTAGAGGTGAAAATACCCAACAATAATATTTATGGCCAGGTTCAAATAGCATAAGTGGCTTGAGGGATTATTTTCACATAATATATTTAGTTGTGTCTTAAATCTCTCAGAATAAAGTGATCAGGTTCGGAATCAAAAAGTTTTTAATCATGTCCCCAAAACGAAATCGTTTATCACAGAAGGAAAAAATTGATGTTATCGCGAAAAGTGAAAAGTACGCTTTGGGTTCGCAAAAGCTGGCTGAAAAGTTTTGTATTGGAAAATTCCAAATAAATGATATTATAAGAAATAAAGCTTTTCTAAATCGAATGTTTGAAGAAGGTGTTAATTTAGAACAAAAGGGGAAAATTTCAGAAGTTGAGAGGATTGGCAGTGGGTCAAGTCGTCTACAATTGGTTCTGCAAAACAAGAGGTAAACATGTTCCAATATGTGGACCGTTAATTAAACAAAAAGCACTTAAGGCAGCAAACAATTTAAAAGTGGAAAATTTTGTACCCTCGAATGGTTGAACAACTGTTATCTGACTATACTGGCCACCCTTCTATAAAGGCTAATTATTCTTATTTTTTTTTGTGGCCGTTATAGACAAGTTTTACTGTACTTTAATTCAATTTTTTTTAATTTTACCGACAGAAAAAAATGTATATAAATTGGTTAAGATTTTTTTTGTTTCAGAATATTTTGGTTCACGTCATTTTTCCTATCTTTCGGTTTCGCAGCCTACTATATATCTAATATCTACACAAAATGGAACTCGAGTCCGATCATTGTAGGTTTCAGTACTTTTGGTGCTGATTTGGATTCAATTCCTTTTCCCGCCATTACCATTTGCAATATGAATCAGGCAAAGAAAAGTGAAGCAGAGAGAATTCTAAAAGAAGGGTAAATACTATTTTAATAAGCAAGTTAAGAGAATTTTTGAAAACGTGCATCAAGCCAGCTTAAGTTTAAGTTCAAAAGACTTAATGAATTTTGCACATAACAGTATTGCCAATGTGACGAATTATTATTATTCTTGAGTATAGTTGTTGTTTAGGATCTTATCTAAGGGTACCACCATCCATTTACACTTTTCATTAGCATTGTAAGAATATTTTGTTCTAGAACGTATAATGAAAAGGCTTTATTACAAGATCTTTGTTATGAAAATGCTACATTTAATGAAAGAATGAATTGGGAAATTTTAAGAGATTTTTTGATTAAGGTAAGGTTAAGAAAAGCTAGTAGTCCACAGTACAGGCCCCCCCTGGCAAGTTGATTACCACATACTTTATAATTCGTGAGTAACTTCGTTTCGACGAGTCACACTTTTCCTCTGCGACTTTTCTCGATTCCTCCGCTTTTCCGCTCGAAAAAGCCCTATATTATGGCGATTTCCCAAGGTTCTAAAAAGTCACGACCACAATTTTTTTTTTAGCTTAAGTTACTGAAAATTTTGTTGAAAATGTGAATTTAAACCTATCCGACAAAAATTTGTCCGACTTTTTCATGTCTACCGCTCAAAACATGCCCAAATGACAGGGTATTAAAAACCGATCACCACATAGGTAATTTTTGGTAAAATTAATTGTAAATGATTTATAAAATAATATCCTATGGTTGTCCGACAAATTTTAAGCCGCATTTTTTCAGTCCGACAGCTAGAAATTGGAATTTTAACTGGGTATAAAAAATCGTTTACCACATGTCGGACAAAAATAACACACGAAAGAAAAGTATTTTTTAAAGAAAAAAAATATATTGTCCGACAAAAATATATCCGCAAGACGTTAGTCCGACAAAAAAAAAGTTTAAAAAAATTTGTAAAACTTTTGTACATATATTTATAATTGCCAATAAAGTATTTTATTTTATAAATAAATAAAATTTAATATATATATATATATATATATATATATATATATATATATATATATATATATATATATATATATTTTAATATATATATATATATATATATATATATATATATATATATAATATCCGCTGGTTTACGTACTGATTTATAGTTATCTCTACATATTAAAACTAATTCGGCCTTCTAAGCTAACAATAACTGTCTTGGAGGAAATCAAATAAACTTAATAAGCGAAGAATAATTATTCAAGAAAGAAGGATTATTGTCACCAAACCGTCATAATGTTTACTTTTAACCCTCATTTGTTTTTTTTTTCATGAGTATATCTAATGGTCTGGAAGGTTCACCTATATCAAGTTTAGTAGTTATAGTTTTCAATTAAAAAAAAACCTTGTTTTGCAAATTTTTTTAAAAAAATTTGTTATAACATTTTTTATGCTGGTTTTTCGACTTTACTTGAAGTTTTTAGGTCGGCAGTCCCTGCTCAACCATGTTAAAACTTTGCCAATGGGGAGGTAAGCGAGTTGACTGTGACGAAGTCTTTAATAGTGAACTCACTGATGAAGGTATTTGTTGTACTTTTAATCGTCTACCTCAAAAAAACGTATATCGAAATTATTGGTACGTATAAAAAGTATATAAGATAATTTTGACAAAATTTTTATTGGAAAAATATAGGTACATTTATTTTTAGGAAAGATTTAAGTATGTTTAATTTAACCTTTCCCCCGAAGATCTACGACTGGACCGCAGAAGAGGGGTTTACAGGGCCGGATTTAGGCGATTCTCTTCCTAAACGACCACTGGGTATATATTTTTTAACGAATTGAACTTTAGTGTGGTTTTGTGAAGGATAATATAATTTTATATATATCGGCGTGTCATAATGACTTTCTTTGGGATTTTATTTTTAGTGTCAAAATGTCTTTATTAGAGTGAATGATATAATGTTTTTTTACAAGCGTGCGAAAAACTATACTTTTCCGCACTAATATGGTTGCGAAAAATAGCACTTTTTCGCATTAGTGCGGAAAAGTAAAATCTTTTGGTTTTTGGAACACATATTAGTATCTAATTATAAAATAATGCATAATTTTGCTTATAATACTTATATATTTAAAGAAAATGATTTGCTGTAATTTTGCAGTTTTTTATAACATTTATTAAATAAAATAATCCTAATTTGTCAAATGTAAGTACATATTTATAATAACTCCATATAAATTATCAAAGAATCCATAGCAACCAACTAGTTGTTTATGCATCTATTAAAAATTAATTTTCTGTCACGCATTTTTCAACCAAATTGAAGAAACATTTTCTATGGATTCTTACGATGATTGACCAGCATTGATTATCGAAGTAGCAGAAATAGCAAGTATAGATCTTCTGCCCATGAAATCTCGTCACAGGTATGAAAAAGAATTTGTTATGTTTAAGAGCTGGTGTCAAAGTAAGGGTGTGAAGTCTTTAAAAAAAAAATTCTGCTCTATTTCTCTTATTTATCAAAAACATGTAAACCCAATACATTATGGTCTAGATACTCTATGCTAAAATGTATCAAGTTACGAAAGAACATATATTTAAGCAAGTTTTCAAAGGGACGGCCTACCTTTAAAAACAAAACGTTGGTTTTAGACCCAAAAAGGCTAAAGTCTTTTTAAAAGAAGAAATATCGAAAAAAAAAAACAATACCACATAGGCGATTTTTGGTGAACTATAAAGACGGAGTGTGTACAGGGTCTTTGATTATATTTACGTGATGTATTAATAATTTACCCTAAAACATCTCAAAATGGTTCATCCAAATATTATCAATGATATATATATATATATATATATATATATATATATATATATATATATATATATATATATATATATATATATATATATATATATATATATATATATATAATATTATATAAAAATGAATCTGACATATATAGTGGACAATAATATAATCTGGTATTCAATATACAGGGTGTCAAAATGAGAAATATAAAATCGTTTTTTTTAAGTAAGTCGAGTGTTTCATAAGATATTAATTTAAAATTTGGTGTGAGGAGTTTTTTTGAAACGAGAAATTGAAATCCGTTCACGGATTCGCTATACCTGCGGTATATTGCATGTGTTAAAAATGCCAAAACTTTTTTGTACCCCTGTATAATAAAGTTCTAGTAAAAAATTCTAATTATCCAGTCTTTTCTTGTAAAAAAAGTATTCTTAGTAAATGTCGGCCTGAGAATCCGTTTATTAGATATCTTAATTTTAAAATCTACATAATTCTTTCTAAACAAATTGGCTGACCTCGGGCACCAGTAACTTTTTACGTACTGTCAAAGTGACAAATTTAAACGCTTTTGACGCTCTTAACAAGCTTCTCAATTACTCCAAAAATAAATCTACATTTTTTAATTAAATATTTTTATTTGGTGTGTTTTCTTACAACTTATAAAACCATAATGGCTCATAGACCAAGAAATGTACCCTTTCCCGAAATGGCGGATATGGTTTTGATGTTTGGTTACTTTTAAATATTATTGTAAACAGTAAATACCTGTCAACTCTCAACTAGGAAAATGTGACTCCAATGCTAGTTTAGCCTCTAGACGCTATGCCCAGACATTCCCAAACCGATTTCATTCCAAAAGAAAATATTTTTTAAATTTGATTAACCGCCTAAGGGAGACTGGAAGTTTCAGCGAAAGACGGAAGGGTAATTTCGGCCGACCTCGTGCGGTTCAACCAGGGCAAGAGGAAGAAATTTTAAGAATTGTCGAAGAATCACCAAACATTAGTAATAGGGTTTTGGCTGAATGGGAGAGAAATATTGGGAAAACCGAGACACATAATATTTTACGGAGTCAACAACTTTACCCATTTCATCTTCAAAAAGTACAGGGTCTTTTACCCGACGATCCCGAGGCAAGACTTGTTTTTTGTAGATGGTTATGTGAAATGAATAACAGAAATGTGGATTTTATAAGAGCGATTCTGTTTACTGACGAAGCCACGTTCACGAGAAATGGCATGACAAATATCCATAACGCACACATATGGGCTGAAGAGAATCCTAGGGCCATAGTTGAGACACATCATCAAGTAAATTTTAAAGTCAATGTGTGAGCAGGTGTTGTGGATAATTTTCTTTTAGGACATGTCATTTTACCAGGTAATTTGACTGGTGATTCATTTCTGTTGTTTCTACAAGAAATACTGCCCGATTTCCTTGATGATTTGCCTCTAAATTTAAGAAAAAATCTTTGGTTTCAACTCGACGGTGCTCCGGCTTATTTTGCTATAAATGTTAGGAACTATTTACATCAAGTATTTCCCAATCGCTGGATTGGTCGGGGTCGAGATGCTCCTGTTCCGTGGCCACCCCGTTCGCCCGACCTTACATCTGGGGATGTATGAAAGACTTCGTGTATATGGTTCCGATTTTAAACGAGAATCATTTAAAAGAAAGAATCATTGCAGCTGGAGAGCATTTCAGGTTGAAACCAAGTATTTTTTAAAGCCTTAGATTTTCTTTAATAAAGAGGGTTCGTATGTGTATACAAATGAATGGAGGTCACGTAGAACAAATAATTTTGGGTCATAATTCTATGATTTTTATTATAATAAGTAATTTAGTATTAATTTAGAAAAAATATTTTACGTTTATTTTGTTAACTTGTTAAAATGTATCTAGAATTTAAAATTAAGATATCTAATAAACGGATTCTCAGGCCGACATTTTCTAAGAATACTTTTTTTACAAGAAAAGATTGGATAATTAGAATTTTTTACTAGAACTCTATTATACAGGGGTACAAAAAAGTTTTGGTATTTTTAACACATGCAATATACCGCAGGTGGCGCCCTCTGCAAGGTATAGCGAATCCGTGAACGGATTTCAATTTCTCGTTCCAAAAAACTCCCTCACACCAAATTTTAAGTTAATATCTTATGAAACACTCGACTTACTTCAAAAAAACGATTTTATATTTTTCATTTTGACGCCCTGTATATTGAATACCTAGCACCCAATTACAAAATGGCATAACGAAAGTCGCATTATTTTGGTTTACCCTATATGTGGCCAGCGGATTGGCCTCCTTTTTCCGGACACCCTGTATATATATATATATATATATATATATATATATATATATATATATATATATATATATATATATATATATATATATATATATATATATATATATATATATATATATATATATATATATATATATATATATATATATATATATATATATTAAAATAAAAAAATATATCTATTTTTGTTGTGGCGCATAATATACAGGGTGTTTCATTTACAAAAGTTGAAGTTGCCTATATTTTTCCATTTTTTTATTGCGATATTTTTTTACTGATAATTTCAAAAGATAATATGGAAAAAATCCTACAATTTTAATATAAAACATTTTTTCTGTCTTTAAAAATAAAGGTCTCAGAAGCAACGTAAATATAATCAAAGACCCTGTACAGTACAATTTATCGGCATTAATACCTTCGGAAAATGTCATCGGGAATAGCGGCCTATCTCAAACTTCCCAACCCGGAATTGTATACTGGGCATAGCTTTCGCCGGTCCTCTGCAACATTTTTCGCAAACTCCGGAGAACAAACATCCAACATTAAACGTCTTGGAGGCTGGAAGTTTACATCAGCCGCTGAAGGATACCCGATAATTTAACAAATTTTAGAAAGAAACAAAATACTTAAGTTTACCGAAACACCTTTCACTATCCAGAAACCGTCAATGCCATCTTCCAATGTACTAAACCTCTCGATTCAAGAAACTACTTCCATAGTTGCAAAAGATTGGCTTATCCAGAACCCAACGCCTCCACCGTCAACGTTTTCTACGGAAAAGCAACTCGCGTCAGCAATAAATTTGCAAAACGCGACCAATTGCACTTTTACTATAAATGTTAATAATAATAATTAGTCTATAAATTCCTTCGTTAATAAATAATATTTTAATCATAAATCTTTAAAATTATGTTGGTTTTTCCTCTCGATTGTAGAAAAAACATTGTTCCTAACACTTACGGAAAGTAACTTTTCTGCTTTTGGCTGCTTACCCGAACTTCGCTGCGCGTCGTTCGTGTAGTGGCAGCCACGTGCGGAAACGTATCACTTTCCGTACTTGTTAGGAAAATAACTATTTAAAGAAATCGCCGAAATATAAAATTTTATATGAAATTCGGTTCATAAACAATAAATTAAATACCGTTGGATGGGGCTATTTGGTTTATGCGGGGTTATTTGGATTTTATGCCAAAAATATTTTGTTAATAGCAAGATATGACAACGCTGTTGTATTTACGTGAGTAACATCTTTAGCGTAGGGTAGGGTTTCAAGGCTAAGGTCTGGCGGCAAAAGAAATTCAGTATTGTTTGGTCTGTCGTTGGGGGAGGTTCTCATAGATTGACTTCAGAATAACACTTTTTAAAACGCTGCGAACTTCTAGATCTCCAGTACTAACGGTACGTAAACAAAGTGTTTTATTGATGTGGGATAATTGTATAGGGATTGGGGAATAATATATTGTGTCCGAAATTTAATTCATTATTTGAATGTTTTTTGGGGACTATTTGGCTGCAGTGGGGCTTTTTGGGTTAAAGTATGGGGCTATTTGGTTTATTTAAAATATACATTTTATCTATTTATTTTTTGTTATAGATGGTGCGGACGTATCGTAGACGGTATACTAATGCTAGAAAGGGCAAAAATTTTAGACCCTATTTATCATACAGCGAGCAGGACTTACAAAATGCTCTTAAGGCTGTTGAACGTGGAATGTCATACCAGAAAGCTTCGAAGGAGTTTAAAGTGCCCGCTGCTACTATAGGACGTAAAGTAAGAGGTGATAACAAGATTCAGCCAGTCGCAGGTCATCCCCAACTTTTTAATCAAGATGAAGAGTTAGCATTTGTTCACCATGTAACTGTTATGGGCGAATGGGGTTTTCCGTGCAATAAAATTTAGGATTTATCGCAAAAAGGTATTTGGATGAGCGTGGACGAAAAGTATCAATTTTAACGAACAACATGCCCGGCACGGACTGGGCACTCAACTTCATGAAGCGCCATAAGAACGAACTATCATCCCGCTATTGCTCAAACATATCAACAAAACGTTCTGCTGTTTCGGGCGAAGTTATTGACAGTTTTTTCCATAATTATACTTCCGAGATTCAAGGTATAAGTGCTGATTGCATAGTAAATTACGATGAGACCAATGTAACAGATGATCCTCGGGCAAAAAAATGTATCTTTAAACGGGGATGCAAATACCCTGAAAGAATATTAAATGCAACCAAAACATCAATTAGCATTATGTATGCAGGGGCAGCTGATGGAACTTTGTAGCCTCCTTATGTGTATCGTTAAGAGCATTTATGGGACACATGGAAAAAAGGAGGCTCACCCGCTGCTCGTTACAATCGTTCAAAGAGCGGGTGGTTTGACTCTGTTTGCTTCGAGGATTGGTTTCATACAATAATAGTTCCATATTTTCGTACCAAACCAGGAAAAAAAGCATTAATCGGTGACAATTTGTCGTCACACTTCTCAAAATCTATCATTGAAACATGTGAGCAAATGGATATTAATTTCATATGTTTACCCGCAAACTCAACACATTTAATGCAACCACTAGACGTGGCATTTTATGCGCCCCTTAAAAGATATTGGCGAGATATTCTAAGCTCTTGGAAAAAAAGTGAAGGACTACGAGTCAATACTCTGTCAAAAGATAGTTTTCCCCGTTTACTTCTGAAACTTCAAAATAAATTAGAACAAGAGAACAAAGGATCCGCCAATATTATTTCAGGATTTCGAATAACGGGCCTATACCCTGTAGATCCACAAAAACCGAAAGAAAGGTTGCCACGTCTAATTAAAACAGATGATACTATAAACAGCAGTGTATCAGAGGTTGTAATTGATATTCTTGCTAATCTTCGTAAAGACGCAGCTCCTACAGCAACTCGGCGACGTAGAAAGTGAATTGAAATTCCAGCAGGAAAGAGTGTCTCTGCTGGGGACTTTGGGAACCCTCAACCACCCAAGGCACAACTGGCAAAATACAGAAAAATAACAAATGTTTAGACACTGATGATGACGACACTACTACAGAAGATGAATTCGTAAATTCTTCATCTGAAGATACATTTCTCTCAGATAATGAAAGCATTTGTTCGCAGAAGGATGTACCTAAGAATGGGAAACTGTCGTGCGAAATACCGCTGTTAAATCCCCAGATAGGAAATTGGATTTTAGTGAAATATCTTGGCAAAAAAATGGAAAGGCATTACGTTGGACAAATTTATGAAGTTTGACAATTCTGGTAACCAGATCTACAAAGTAAAATTTTTGAAAACAAACGCAGAGATTATATCACAAGGGATATGATTTTAAAAATTCTTGGTAACCCTACACAGAAAGGAACGGACAAACGATGCTTTTTAGAATTTCCTGAAAAAGATTTCAGTCGTTGCCATTGGTGATAATTCTCATTTTTTTTAATAACATCATGCCTTTTGATAACTCTTTGTTACAATTTATGTTATGTTTATTTTTCTGATCTTGGTAGCTTATTTGTTAGAATTTGCGTTATTTTGTACCAAAATATATTTTTTATCAATGTCATACTTTTTTAAAAATTATATTGTACAACCCAATTAGCCCCATAGATAGTTTTACTTCGTTAGAACCCATTTTGCAACGTTGAACCAATAAGCCCCACCCTATGGGGTTATTTGAGTCGGGTAAAAAAAATTTTTTGGCTCTGCCGTAAACCGGCAAAGCCACATTTTTTATACAGTTACTAGGGTTAAAAGGTATTTACATAAATCAGTACAAATGCAAGGTATATGTTTTCAATATGTGGATAAATTAACAAAAACCCAATAAAATTGAACCGAATAGCCCCGTCCTACGGTATCTATTAAAGTTTAGTTTAGTGTATAATAAAGACTGTATTTTTAAGGTGCTGGTGCTCATCTTGGACTTTCTATCATAATGGATGCACGAGTAGATGATTATTATTGTTCCTCAACGCGTAGCGTTGGATTTAAGGTAATATCGGGTGACCAGCAGGCATGATTACTAACTTATTTACAAAGATATTATTCTAAAATTGGGACGGTATATATTTTTTTATAATCCTTTTTAAGCTTGGCGGGTAATTTTTTCATTTTAACTTTGTAATTATCAGGTTCTCCTATCAAACCCTATAGAAACGCCCAAATTGGCTGATTTTGGATTTTTGTTGAGTCCTGGATACGAGACGAGGATTTCCATAGAACCTTCTATAAAAGAAGCTACGGACTCAGTTAAAACCGTCCCTATTGAAAAGAGACAGTGCTATTTTTCCGGGGAGAGACCGTTACGATTTTACAGGTAAAAGGAATGGTGTATCGCCACATCATAAATTGTAACCTTTGCTAAAGAGAAAAAGGAAAGTCATATTTTTGGAAGTAGTAACAATACATTATAAAAATAATACGATGTGTTTTTATTGGGTATTATTTAATCAATTACCAAATTATTTAGTTTTAGTTATAATATAAATTGATATGTTCTCAAAATAATAGATCTGTCGCCAATTTGTTAAAGTCAAACTATTTGGAAAGAATTATAACCAAATAATAAAATTACATTACCAGAACCAGAAAGAACAGGAAATACAATTTATCTGGAGACAAATCTGCCATTTTGGTTACATAGTTTATTATTTGGAGCATGAAAGCAGTTTCTCGTCCGTAATTTACGGTGTTTATTTATTTAGAATACATGCTGGTAAAAATGTAGGTACAGTTGCGGGCGAAAAAATCCGGACATATGATTTTTCATTATGTATCTCAGGCTTAGCTTGCCTTACCTATATCACCCTAACTTTACCTGAAAATTGTCGAAGTGACAAATAATAAAGGTCAAGGAATAACACATTATTTTAAGTTAATATAATATATATTATATATATATATAATATATATATATATATATATATATATATATATATATATATATATATATATATATATATATATATATATATATATATATATATATATATATATATATATATATATATATATATATATATATATATATATATTTATTTATTTAGTTTATATTTTACGTAAACAAGTATATTTTTGCATTTACTTTTCGTTTTAGAAAATATTCCCAAAAAAATTGTATAATGGAATGCCTATCACTTAATTCCCTGTCCAAATGTGGCTGCATTCCATATTACTGGCCAAGTACGTATTATATATACAAGTATTACACAGGGTGTCCAGAAAATACGTGTAATTCAAAATGAGTCATTCACCGAAAATGCATTTTCTGGATAGCTTGTATATTTAAACAAATAAACATGATGACAATGAGACTTTTTAATTTTTAGGTAACAAAACCATAAGAATATGTGATTTAAAAGACAAATGTGTTGAAACTTCTAAAGGTAATCACTTATGAGGTGTCATTGTATTTGAAATACTATCGAAAGAAAAGAAAATTTTCTGGTAGTGCCATCTAAAAGTAATTTCCGGTCAAACTGGAAATTATACAACGCAATAAATCACATACGAGGTAAGTTTGAAAAGTCCGTGCAAAAATAAAAACTACTTACTTGTTTGCGGTAAACCTTTTTTATTTTTGTAAATAGTCTCCTTTTAGGCTTATACACTTCGTCCAACGATGTTCCAGTTTGTTGATTCCTTCCAAATAATAGGATTTGTCCAAGTCTGCAATCACTTCCTCGTTTGAATAGAATCCTTGTGCCGCCAGCCATTTCTTCAAATTGGGGAACAAATAGTAGTCCGAGGGAGCTAAATCTGGAGAATAGGGGAGATGTGAAACGTGTTGGAATCCTATTTCCATTAATTTTGCGACCACAACTGCAGAAGTGTGTGCTGGTGCGTTGTCGTGATGGAAAAGGACTTTCTTGTAGGCCAATTGAGGGCGTTTTTCATGCAGCTCGGTTTTCAAACGGCCAATAAGAATGAATAATATGCCCTGCGAATCCCAAAAGACAGTCGCCATAACCTTGCTTAGATTGTTGTTTGGTCTCAGGAGTATAGTAATGAATCCATGTTTCATCCACTGTGATAAAATGACGCATAAAGTCCGCCGGATTCTTCTGAAACACTTCACACGATTCCGTTTTTGGTCAAGCGTGAGCAATTGTGGCACCCATCTTGCGGATAGCTTTCTCATGTGCAAATTTTCATGTAAAATATTATGTACCCGTTAAGTCAAGATGCCCACAGCACTAGCAATCTCACGTACCTTAACTCTTCTGTCATCCAGCACCATATCATGGATTTGATCAATGATTTCTGGAGTCGTGACCTCCACAGGCCGTCCAGAACGTTTAGCGTCACTTGTGCTCATATGGCCAGTTCGAAAATTTTAAAACCACTTGTAAACTATTCTAATCGAAGGTGCAGAGTCACCATAATGTTTATCAATCCTCTCTTTAGTCTCCTGAAGCGTTTTACCTTTCATAAAGCAATGTTTAATCACCACACGAAATTATTTTTCGTCCATTTCTTGAAAATCACTCTACTTCCTTGATTTACACGAATGCCAAACACAAAGAAATAGACCAATATGGCTGACACTTGGTGTGCGTTCATTCAACAGATGCTACTAACTAAACATGACCTCGATACGCGCCGGTGGTGCCATCTCTCGGACTTTGCATGGACTTTTCAAACCATCCTCGTAGTGCATTCTAATAATTATGTCAAATACTGACATACCAAATTTTATTGCTTTAACTTAAAAAACAAAAATGTCACGAGGGGGGAGCAACCAAATTTTTAAGAGCAAGAGCACGTATTTTGTTTTTTAAACGTATTTTTCAACTATTTTTAGGTGTGATTGAAAAAATCTCAGGAAAGGTTATGCAAGGCAATTAAATGGTCTAATAAATTCTGCAAAGTAATGTACAATTCGAAAATTTGTATCTCTGAAAGTATTTACTCCAGCAACTTGATTTTTTACTACAACATAATACAGATCCTTGGCATAAGGCCAAAATTATTTTAATTTTAGCATTATTAGTTTTTCCGTAATAAAAAAAATGAATAAAAATGAAATAAATCTGTACAAGGTTATTGGTTATAAATGCACCCCCCATTTATCTATCTTAGGCAAAGAGATGGGTGAAAATGTTAAATTCAAAAGTTGTAGGGTTGTTACTGAGGTTCTTGTATAACGTTACCAAAAAAACAATTGAACGTTGCCTTTTTAAGATATGACGCTAACTTGCGTTTTTTTAAATGGAACACCCTGTATATTATTAGCTAAAATGAAAGATCGTTTTATCCCGATTTCAAAAATATATGCATAGTCGACATTTGGTTAAGCCGTTTTCGAAAAATTTCTGTTTAAAATCCGTTTTCAAAATATAATTTTAAAGATCTTATTTTAGTGAAATATAGTTTGGTGGGTCCATTTAATTATTTTTTAAAGATATTAAATGATTTATTTGATATAGCGAACGGATTTAATAGTTAACATGGTCTTTCCTGTTTATTTAACTATACACCCTATATTAGAAAAGTTCTCTAACATCTTAGAATAAGCATATCACCTTTTTAACAACGTCATCACAGAAAATTATCCTAAAACACTATATAAAATAACATAAATTAAAAATAATAGTTTTCGAAATGGCCACCATTTTCCAAAATACCACGTTTATATCCCCGTTTTAGTTTTTCCAAAGCTGCGTATATGGTATCTTGGTTTTCGATGTTTAAACGAAAAATATCTTGAATTAAAATATTCTGAATTTCTTGTATGCTTAAATTTCTATGTGAATTTACTTTCTGTTTTAGAGCACCCCACAAAAAAGTATCTAACGGCGTTAAGTCTGGGCTGTTAGGAGGCCACCTAATTGTTCTAAATTTGCCTATCCATATGGAAAATGTGTTATTGAGCAAATATCTTACTCCAACAACGTCCTGTTGCCAAATTATGTTATTGACATTGAGCTCTGGAAAATTTTGTGGTAGGGTAGTTAAAATATTTTCCAAAAGTTGATAAAATACAGGACCTATTATCTTTCCTTGTAAGATGCCGGCCCAAACATGTAGAGTTTGCCGCCCAGAAAATCGGATTGGCCTTGCTTGATGGGAATTAGTAGAAGCCCAGTAATGCGTATCCCACTAGTAGAAAAACTAGCCTCATCGGACAACAATATGTTATTAAAAAATGGATTTTCCTCCATCCTTTGCATCATCTCCTGACAAAACCTCAGCCGTGCTAGTTTATTGTCTTCTGATAAATACTGAACTTTTGTAGATTTAAAAGCCTGAAAATGGTGCTTTTTCAAAGTTCATTTTTGTTGTTGTATTTTTAAAAAAGTCAACTTTAGTTCTCTACTAGCTTTTGATATAGAATGTTCAAGGTATTCTAAAATAAAAATAATCTTAAATAAAAATTGCACTGAGTTTTAATGTTTTTCTTTGTGTAATTTTATTTTTTAAAAGCTATCAATGAAATTTTATGGATTGCTTTTCTAATTATAAAAATATAATGTTAACTTGGAAATATAGGAGAATATCTAATTCTATGTCATCATTTTCATTATTTCTTTGACTTGTTCTCACTTTGTTTTCAAATGAATTTCTCTTATTAACATTATTATATACCCTTTTAAACGTGTGTTCATTGGGTAAAATTTTATCCGGATATAAAGGATGATATTCTCTACGTGCTCGATTGTAACCACATCTAACGAAAATTTCATATATTTGTCTTTTTTTTCTTCAGTAAAATCCATTTTAAAATGTCCGTATTTTGACACTAAAACATGATGACAACTCAAATATGTCGTTTCCATGGAAACTTAAAGGATTGTTTTCAAGGCATATCTGACCATTTTGCAAATACTATGGTTCTGCCTATAGTCACTGCCATATCGTACGATGATATTGAAACAGAAATATTTCGAAAACGGCTAAACCAAATGTCGGCTATGCATATATTTTTGAAATCGGGATAAAACAATCTTTCATTTCAGCTAATAATATACAGGGTGTTTCATTTAAAAAAACGCAAGTTAGCGTCATATGTTAAAAAGGCGACGTTCAATTGTTTTTTGGTAACGTTATAAAAGAACCTCAGTAACAACCCTACAATTTTTGTATTTAACATTTTCACCCATCTCTTTACCTAAGATAGATAAATGAGGTGCATTTATAATCAACAACCCTGTACACTTTTCCCTTGTGGCGCATTTCTAGATCTTTAGGGATACTTTCGAATAAAAAGGTTATTAACATTAGCAGGTGGGAAATGGCTGAAAATGGCCCCTCAAGGCCCAAAAAATGGGTTTCCTGCTAATATTTGCCAAGATATGCAAGTTTGAGAATTTTTGATCTGACAAAAAATGAAGACTGCCTGCCTAAAGACTGATATACAAAAATGGTCCTTTTAATTTTTTTCAAAAAATCGATAGTTTTCGAGATAACGGGACCCAAAAGTCCCCTCATTTTAGCTGCCGCTCTAGCGCTAAAATGCCGCTATCTTCATGAATTCACTTATAAGCGGGCGAATTGTTCAATTTCCCGGGCAATAATGTACATTTTTTAATCATTTAAAGTTCATCGGAATGGGAAAACCCGTAGCTATCATTGTATATGAGTTTGGGTCCGTTCTGATTTTTCAAGAATATTAAAAAAAACCGTCAAAGTTTTTTTTCACGATATTTTGAGAGTATCTCATTAATTTATTGATATATTTTTTAAAAATGGTCCCAGAAAATTTCCTTCGCCATCTTTCCTGCGTTTGATAAAAAATTGTTTTGCCCATCTGCATTTTTTAGCCGTTTCCGGAGTTCGAGAAAATCTGTATGTTATGGATTTTTCGACGGCTGTTTTTGCAAAAAATATTGGTAGTGATGAGCGAGACCGGTCTTGGTCTTGCGGTCTTGGTCTTGGTCTTGCAGCAAGACCAAGACCAAGACCAAGACCCTTCTCGCTTGCAAGACCTTGGTCTTGGTCTTTTGACCAAGACCGGGGTTTGCAAGACCAAGACCAAGACCAAGACCGAGGGGTGCAAGACTACGCAAGACCAAGACCGACCTGCAAGACTCTTGCACTTTTGTCACTTTTTTTAAATTATAATATTCAATTTTTATATTCAATATACAGAGGTATTTCATACAGACATGACAAAAAATGTGTCGAGAACTGCCTAAAAAGGCGATTATTTTATGAGTAACAGGTTTTTTTTAATAAAATAATAATTAAATCGATCACTTCGTTTTTTAATAAAATTATCTAGAAACAATAACTAGTAGATTCAGTAACATGTTTCAAAAATAATAAGATTGTGACTCAATGGTCCGACAAAGCTCGATATCTTCAAAACCGTTTACGACAGAGAAAAACTAATAGTACAAAAGTTATAGAAGCTGAAAATTACTTACCTATTCCTAATGTTTTTTTTTAATTAGGTATCTAGGAATGCCACTTACTGGATCAAAAATTTCCAAAATCCAGGAAAACATTATTTTTGTGCCACACTGTAAGAAGTGGCATCATTAGATTGCTCCTTTAAACTAAGATATAAATGTAAAAGTGATGGTTTAATAAAAAATATATTTGTCATTTTATGTAGGAATACTTTTTTAATTTTTTACAATTTTAAATTTCACTTCCGGTTTAGACGGAAAAGTCAAAACAATGCCAAAAATATAATGATGACGTCATTTTTGTCAAAACCGAAAATGATATTTAAAAAACCATCTACATCGACATTGTACCTATATGACATTTCAAGAATTTTTACCATAATATACAGGGAAGCGATTTTTTTTAATGAATTTTTTGCTATAATTTTTCTATTTTAGGTTAAAAGCTAAAAATAAGGAAGTTTTCTTGAGTGGTAGTGGATTTTTTGGAAAATTCTGAAATAGAAAATAATTTTACATTTTACGCCCTTTTTTCTATAATTTTTGTATATTCAGTTACCATTATGAACGGTTTCGGATATATCGATCTTTGTCACACTATCGAGCCACCTTGTATATGCAGAATGTTTATAAAGTATTTGAACAAACTTTGTACGGCAAATGTTTGACTAATTTAAACATAGAAACTTTATTTGAACTGAAAAGCTTCCTAAATACCTTTTTTTTAATTAGAAACCAATGTTTACATATCAGAATCATTTTCATGGAAATTTCACATCTGGTTGAAATTAAAAGTTTTTTTTCTGCCCTCAGAGTACTCAGTATTGTAATTTAATATGCTTCTTCAAAGAAAATTTAAATATTTCCCATCACTAAAATGAAGCTCTATAAATAAATAAACCCCTACATTTAAAATATCCTTTTTAATCAAATAATTTAAATGTACAGGGTGTCCAGTTTTCGTGTGTTTTCATATACTAGCTCCCTTACTATAAAAGATAGAAAGATGGGGTTTGCGACTTACTGTCCTATTTTTTTATGAAACTTTCATTGCCGCAAACGAAATTTTCATAGCCCCCTTAGTTTCTGACATACAGGGTGATTTTGAAAATTTGTCATTTTTGACCGTCCCCTGTATCTCGATTATTTGGTAATTTTTCAATAAAGTGAAAATGGATTGTTATAGAGTTTTTTACGTAGAATTTAGTGGCGTAGGTAGTTTTTTTCTAAAAAGTTTTGTTTTTGAGTTACGACCCAAACTTATGTTTTTTTAAATGGGACACCCTATATATTATTTTTTTATCTTATTCCCCCTTTCACAGGCTTTTCAAAAATATATAATAGTCCATATTTATTTCTTTTAAAAAAGGAAAATTTTAACATTTTTTGTAAAATTTATCATTTTTCGTATAGAAGGCTATGCCCGCAAATCAAAACAAAATTAACAACGTCATTTTTATTATAACAACTCTATATTAATACATAATAACTAAGCAACATTAAAAGAAAATAACATATTAATTTATTTTTATTTATTTAAATTACAAAAATTGCTCGAATTGGCCTCCGTTGTGTTCCAAACACTTTCGACATACTTTTTCAATTTTTCGCAATCCATTTAATAAAGTAATTGGCCTACCCTGTAAAAGCCTAAACGCTTGATGTGTAGCTTCTCGAAGTTGATCAATATTGTGGTATTGTCTCATATATATCTGATTTGTCATATACCCCCATAAAAAAAAATCCAACACAGAAAGATCTGGGGATCTTGGGGGCCACCTGACAGGTCCATTCGTACCAATCCATTTATCTGGAAATGTTGTTTCTAAATATTCTCTCACTATTTGAGCATTGTGACTCGGAGCGCCATCTTGCTGGTAATAAATATTATTTAAATCGGCCAAAGGAACATCCTCTAATATTTCCATTAGTGCCATTCCGGTTAGCGTTCCTTCATAGATAAAATACTTAATTTTAGTGCCAAAAATGAAGCATGACACGCTAAATCCAAACCGACCTTGACGTTCTCGAGGAAATATCACATATTGGTTCGTTTGGGACCAATACCTTGAGTTGTTTCGGTTTAGAATACCAGAACTGGTAAAATAAGTCTCGTCTGACCACATCACCTTTCTTTCAAAATTTGCATTTTCCTGCAAGATTTGTAGGTACCAATTGCAAAAAACTACCCTACGTTCTGCATCACCGGGATGCAAATGCTGGACGAGATGGTATTTGTATGGTCTAAACTTATGTTTTTTTAGTATTAACTGAGTTTTTGATTTTTTTAACCCCAACCATATCATATATTTTTCTGCATGATATGGATGGTTGTACCGCGACAGAAGCCAAAACATTTATTTCATTTTCTTCCTTGTTTTCCTTGTTGTAAAAATTAGGCCTTAGTTTTTTAAAAGATCCGTGTTCAATGAGATTGGCTTTGATTTTATGAAATATTCTTTTATCAGGTTGATGTCTTTCTGGATACCTACGAAATAATTAGATATGTAACAAAAAGCTAGATAATAATAATGATTAAAACTTTATATATTTATTATGAATATTAATGTTACATATCAATTTTTTTGTTAATGCTGAATATTAGCAATGTCAAAATCTATTCAAATCATCAGATATGCTCACATTATAATAAAAAACATCCTATAATATATCATTGTTGAGAAGGCTGCTTCTTAACCTATAGGTATATAATATACTATTAAACCTTACCGATTAAAATAAAGCTCCGAGGCTGCGTTGGCGTCTTCATTAGCTTGGATAAAACAAACATACATATCGTGTTTTTCATAATTCTCATATCTATTATTTTGTGCCATGTGGAACAATTTTTCACAAAAATAATAAAGTAAACTCCACATAACAAAACCCAAATCAAACAAATAACAGTAATATTTGACAACAATAACAATCCATAATGGCGCATTTACAGAATTTTGTTTTTGTCATGGCTATCCGTGATTGACCATCGGAAAATGATAAATTTTACAAAAAATGTTAAAATTTTCCTTTTTTAAAAGAAGTAGATATGGACTATTATATATTTTTGAAAGGCCTGTGAAAGGGGGAATAAGATAAAAAAATAATATATAGGGTGTCCCATTTAAAAAAACAAAAGTTTGGGTCGTAACTCAAAAACAAAACTTTTTAGAAAAAAACTACCTACGCCACTGAATTCTACGTAAAAAACTCTATAACAAACCATTTTCACTTTATTGAAAAGTTACCAAATAATCGAGATACAGGGGACCGTCAAAAATGACAAATTTTCAAAATCGCCCTGTATGTCAGAAACTAAGGGGGCTATGAAAATTTCGTCTGCGGCAATGAAAGTTTCATAAAAAAATAGGACAGTAAGCCGCAAACCCCATCTTTCTATCTTTTATGGTAAGGGAGCTGGTATATGAAAACACACGAAAACTGGACACCCTGTACATGTAAGGTTAAAATTGGTATATTTTAACATTTTAAAGCAAAAAACATAGTCTCCATCTTTATTTATTTGTAAGTATTAAAAAAATATATATTTTATTTAAGATTGCTTAGTTAAAATTATTACTACCAAAAAAAGCAAGACCAGCAAGACTCTTGCAGCAAGACCAAGACCAAGACCAAGACCGAGTGGTGCAAGACCAAGACCAAGACCAAGACCTTCTTTGGGCTTGCAAGACCAAGACCAAGACCAGACTTGCAAGACCAAGACCAAGACCAAGACTAGCCCGGTCTTGGTCTTGGTCTTGCTTTGCTCATCACTAAATATTGGTGTTGCGAAAAATTTTTAAAGTCCATTTTTGTAGATTTCGAGGTGATCTTCATTTTTTTTTTTTTGAACAAAACTTCTCTAATTCCCATATTTTGGCAGATATTTGCGGGAATAGTTATTTTCCTAACAAGTGCGCAAAGTGTTACTTTTCCGCACGCGACTCCGCTTCGCGTCGTTCGGGCAAGCAGTCAAGTGCGGAAAAGTCACTTTGCGCAACCGTTAGGAACAAAATTTTTCCTAGGAGCGTCAGATAATACCAATATTAAAGCAATGATAATTTTTTAAATTATGTTTAATCTGAAAGAACTACTACAACATATTTATAATTGGGAATTATTTGTTGATAACATTTACAACAAAAGAACAGTTATTAGCATATTGTAAATTACTTGCAGAACCTGTAATTTGATTTAGCGGGTGGCTTATGGAAGCGCTTATTGTACGGCTTGATGAAGGTTGACTTAGCTCAGGAGGGGAATTGTTCATGGTCAATATTTTATTCGACATATCCTTTTTCTGATTTGTGGATTCATCAATGTAGCTCTCAGCTACAGCCGTTGATTTCCAGCCCCCAAGTCACTTGACATTGGTAATTCCTTCCCCAGAATCCGCTAACATAGTCGCAGAGGATCGACGAAAACTATGTCCAGTGTACTCTTCTGGATTTTTTAATTTTAGGTATGCAGCAATTTCTGAAGGCATTTTACCTATTGAATTTATTCCCACACATTGCGTACTGCATGCTCCTTGTTTATACTGGACAAAAAAACGTCTGTGTGGGGTATGTGGTTTTCGCAAATTTGCATATTTACGGTACAATTGCAGATAAAGTCCGTTATTTGTTTCATCGGACACTACAAAGATTCTGGAAGTGTTATTTTTACTGTCAGGAATTTTCACCACTATCAAATTTTCATTATCCTGTATGTCATCAATCATTATTTTTGTAAGTTCATCTCTCCTACAAGCACCGGCTAATCCAAAAATTGTAGCAACTTTTATTAGAAGGTAAATATTATCAGGTGCTTCTTTCATGAATCTTGAAACTTCTTCTTTGCTGAAAGTTTTTGATTTTTTTGGCCGGTATCCCACGTTTTGGTGTTTAAGTAGTGATGTTAGCTTGAAATATGAACTTAAATCAAGGTTCCTTTTCACTTTGAGGACATATTGTTACATAGAGTACTTACTCCATAAAGTATTAGGTTTATATGTTTTTTGCAAATCCGCAAAATAGGCCAAGAACACTTCTTCTTTAATACTTTTTGTCCCCTTGCTGGAGCACCAGTTTTCAAAATGACTATATTGATTCTCATATTTTTCACGAGATTCTGATGGTAATAAATTCAAACTTACGGTATTTGCTGCATCCAGGATAGAATCTGGTAGCTCCTCATCGGAACTACTCATTTTAAATAATTATTTTTGTCGGATTTTTATTTAATTAAAAAAAGATACTATGACGCCTTTTCATTAAAAATGCTTGTTTGTATTGAAATTCATTTGTGCAATTGCTTGTTCATATGGAAACAAAGAAAAATCTGACATGTGTTAAAATCACCAAGATTACATATTGTTGCTTGACTTGTCATAATCATTTATTATTATTATACAGGGTAATTAAAAAAATGTTTTTTTGTGTTTTAGTTGAAATATTGAAAATTAGGGAAATAACAAACAAAAAGAGAATAAACTAAAACTTGCAATGGCTTCTTATATTGCATGAAATAGCCTACAATTACTAAAATACATATAAATCTTGCTTACCTGTAAGATTTTAGAGTAGTTTTACTTTTCCGCACGGAAACAGTTTTGCAATTGCGCCAATTCTGCCAGACATTGATTTTCTAATAGTTTATTAAATTATTTAAAATTATAACTTTGGTTCTCAAAGGTTAGTAAGGGTGACCGTTAGATTTCCGACTATATATTCCAAACGGTAAATCAAAGGGTACTTCTTTAGAGTCTTATATCTCCCATATGGGGTACTTTAGTAATAAAAATTATATGAAATACCAGTTGCACTATATTTAAAAAAAATATTGTTTTAGAATTATTGGAGAAGCAGAGCAGCGAAAAGAAATCACAGAAAGGATTCAGGTATTATTTACTGGATAAAAATGATAATTTTATTCCTTATAACAAAATATGTTTTTTTGTTTTTAGTGACGGTACCGATGACTGTGATTGCCTACCGTCCTGTTGTCAAGTTAGCTTTGAATACAAGCAATCTAGTAGTCGCCTTATACAAGGTGCCTTCGAAAAAGATAACTTTACATACAGCAATTTAAAATAGTAAGAGAATTTTAAGGTCATTTATTTTTAACTAGGTGGAGCACTGATAAAAAAAACAATATGTTGATGAGGCTTCCTCCTAAAATATTTTATCAACCACCTACAACACAGTGTGACTATTGTCATAAAAGTAAGAGCAAGAGAGATACTAAAATATAGGGTTATATTGATAACTTATTAGGTTGCTATTGAAAAAGAAACGTGATAAAAATCCCTTTTTTTATTGGACCTATTCTTCTTTTTTCTAAATACAGCATTAAAAATAATATAAATAATAGAACACTTTTCCGCGAAAACCATATTCCGTTCACAACAAATTTAAAGGACCAGACGTGAACTTTAAATAAACTGCTGGACACTCGAAGTGCACAACGTATTTTTTGGGGTATTTTTAAGGTTCGATATTTTGAAAACGGTAAACGATATTAAAATGCGGTTTTCGATGTTAGCTTGCCCAGGGTGTGTAGATTATATCTTTGGCTGATGGATAGTCAGGTGTGACCGGAAAAGGTTTGTACAGGGTGTAAACTAAAACACTGCATTTTTTACAAAATTTTATCCAAGGTTATTTTTTACAAAACGCAGTTTTATAAATTCCTATATACACTAGAATAATCTTCAATTAAATACAAAAAAACAATTTCTTGCGTTTTTTGAAATTCCTCTTTTCTTGGGATATACAGGGTATATTCGAAAATATTGACATGAAGGAACAAACAAACTCCTAATTTACAAGTGACAGCCCTAATCAAACTCATTGGGGCAATTTTTTTATTATCTCTAATGCCTTAATCAAGAAAAAATACAATTACAACATACAGAAGTGTGAAAAAGTTTTTTTCACACTCCTGTATTCCTGGTTTTATTCCATTTTATGATTTTGCATATTTTTTTGCATTAAACATTCAGAGCTAGAGAAATTTTATTAAAACGTAATTTATTTTGATTTTGTTACTTGATTTACCTTAATTAGACTCTTTTCCCAAACGGTTTTTTGTATTCCACCCTAACCTTACTTTTAAAGAAATTGGCGGCGGAAAGCATTAAAACTAATGTTTAAGAATATTGTAGAGTATTTTTTAAATCCACTTGACTTTTTAGAAGTGAATGATTATTATAAGCAAATTCTAGCATTATAACGCCTATTTTTATTGGATTTTTTTATTTGTACGGGTCATAGTACCTTAAACGTTTCCGATGAATTAGGCAGCAGCTCTTTGAAAACAGTAAGTCACTTACATAAGAGGACACGCTTTATCGTCTAGAAATATTTTAAGCTATACAGTGTTGCCGGTTCTGTTAAAAAGCAAAGGCAATTTTTTTATTTTTTATATTTGTGTATATTGTTATATTTTTAGGTTCTACTTAACATTTTTATATACTGTACCTACATTTATCTTAAGTTTATCGCAATTTTAAAAAGAAGGAGTACCTTAAATATGTTTTGATAAATAAAATATAGTGCACATGATATGCAACAAAGAGGAGTTCTAAAAAAAGGGCCTACTTCTATTATTACGCACAAACACTATAAGTTTCTCTCCTATTAAAATATCATATTGTCGGTAATCTAAATATTCTAAATTATGAAAATAAAAAAAGAAAGCCATGAACTGTATGGAAACTGGTAATTGTTTATTTGGACATTTTTTCCTTGGTTGACATTTTAATGTTCCGTTTTGCTCTTTTATATTTTAATTGTTTGTTATTTTATTTATTTTTCTTAAATAATATCTAATAAAAATAAATAAAATAACAAACAATTAAGATAAATATCACGAATTAAAATATAAAAAAGCAAAACGGAACATTAAAATTTCAACCAAGGAAAAAACGTCCAACTAAACAAATACCCGTTTCCATATAGTCCATGGCCTTCTTTTTTTTTATTTTCATATTTTAGATTACCGACAATATAATATTTTAATAGGAGATAAACTTATAGTCGTTTGTGCGTAATAATAGAAGTAGGCCCTTTTTTTAGAACTCCTCTTTGTTGCATATCATGTGCACTATATTTTATTTATCAAAACATATTTAAGGTACTCCTTCTTTTTGAAATTGCGATAAACTTAAGATAAATATAACAATATAAACAAATATAAAAAATGAAAAAGTTGTCTTTGCTTTTTAACAGAACCGGCAACACTGTATAGCTTAAAATATTTTTAGACGATAAAGCGTGTCCTCTTATGTAAGTGACTTACTGTTTTCAAAGACTGCTGCTTAATTCATCGGAAACGTTTAAGGTACTATGACCCGTATAAATAAAAAATTCCAATAAAACCCTACCACTAGTACCAGTCACTGTTTTATAGGCGTTATAATGCTAGAATTTGCTTATGATAATCATTCACTTCTAAAAAGTCAAGTGGATTTAAAAAACACTCTACAATATTCTTAAACATTAGTTTTAATGCTTTCCGCCGCCAATTTCCTTAAAAGTGAGGTTAGAGTGTAACACAAAAAACCGTTTCGGTAAAAGAGTCTAATTAAGGTAAATCAAGTAACGAAATCAAAATAAATTACGTTTTAATAAAATTTCTCTAGCTCTGAATGTTCAATGCATAAAAATATGCAAAATCATAAAATTTTAGGAATAAAACCAAATGTAAACTTTTTCACACTCCTGTATGTTGTCATTGTATTTTTTCCTGATGGGGGCATTAGAGATAATAAAAAAATTGCCCCAATGAGTTTGATTTGGGCTGTCCCTAGTAAATTAGGAATTTATTTGTTCCTTCATGTCAATATTTTCGAATATACCCTGTAAATCTCAAGAAAAGAGGAATTTCAAAAAACGCAAGAAACTATTTTTTTGTATTTAACTGAAGATTATTCTATTGTATATAGGAATTTATAAAACGGTGTTTTGTAAAAAATAACTTTCGATAAAATTTTGTAAAAAATGCAGTGTTTTAGTTTACACCCTGTGCAAACCTTTTCCGGTCACACCTGGCTATCCATCAGCCAAAGATATAATCTACACACCCTGGGCAAGCTAACATCGAAAACCGCATTTTAATATCGTTTACCGTTTTCAAAATATCGAACCTTAAAAATACCCCAAAAAATTACGTTATGCACTTCGAGTGTCCAGCAGTTTAGTAATTACACCGGGACCAATTTTTTTTTGAGAAAAGATATTTGGAGATGATTTTTTGACATGCAACGGAAGAGATTTGACGTTTTTTTAGATTAAAATAAATTTTATGCAAGGGGGGGGGAGCATTGCTCTACATTAATATTAATAATAATAATACAGGGTGACAATTTAAAAACTTGAAATGGCGATATTTTAGGAACGAAAAAATGAATCAAAAACCCTTAAAACAGTTTCTATAAAACTAAGGGGGAACAAAAACAAGCATATTATCCCACCCTTATCAGCAACCCCTTGGACAGGGTGAGATAGACCCCTAGAATCTTAAATAGAAAGGGGGGTCGAGTGATACATCATTTTAAAGCTCTTGGAAAATGCTTTCCAATGATACCATAGAAAGCTACATTTCAGAAAATTCTTCTCGGTTTATCAAGGAAAACAATAAATAAAACAAAATGTTGAAATTGTTTATTATTATTTAATTAAATGTTCAAAATGATTTCCGTAGTTTTGAAGACAATAATAAAGCCTATTTTCAAACTCTTCACGTACATTTACAAATGTTTCTCTGGATATAGCACGGCATTCCTGAAATATTCTATTCTGGAGTTGCTCTAGTGACTCAGGTTGCGTTTTATAAACCACAGATTTTAGGTGACCCCACAAAAAGAAGTCAAGAGGTGTTAGGTCCGGGGATCTAGGTGGCCATTCAACAGGACCTTTTCTTCCAATCCACTGGTTAGGATAATGATCATCCAACCATTGCCTAACGGGAACTACATAATGAGGAGGTGCTCCATCGTGTTGGAAATGTAGTAAGCGTTCTAATAAAGATAAATTTCCGTGTATATCCCTCTGATTTTTTAATTCTCGCACTATTAGTGGTTCGATAGACCTCTGTAGCATTTCAGCATACATGTCCCCATTTAAATTTCCTGGTATAAATATTGGGCCGATAATACCGTCTCTCAATATACCAGCCCAAACATTAATTTTCTGGGGGTACTGGGTATGCCCTTCTCTAAATACATGTGGGTTCTCGTTATCCCAGTAACGACAGTTTTACTTATTAACATGCCCATTTAAATAAAAGGTACACTCATCACTGAAGCAAATATTTTTAACTAGTTGAGGTTCTGCCATAATTCTATCTGTCATTATTTCACAAAACTGGATTCTTCTGTCCGGATCGTCGTCACTAAGTTCTTGCAGTATCTGCAGTTTATAGGTATAAAACTTGTGAAATTTAAGTACCTTTCTTATTGATTCACGAGATAATCCAGTTGCTACAGCCGCTTGACGAGTTGATAGCGTTGAATTCATTGCAAACTGACCCAGAATTTCAATTTGCGCTGCTTCGTTGACTAGTCTCGGTTGATTTTTCTTTTTATTCGCGACAGAACCAGTTTCTTCAAATTTGGCTATTAATTGGCGAACATACTCCGGGCTTACATTTTGGCCTGGATGCCTTTCGTTGAAACGTTGAGCTGTCCTTAAGAAACATTTATCCTGGGAACCATAAATGAAAATAATAGACGATTTCGCCACGTTTTGGTAGGTACTTTGGTTGGTCAGAAATAGTGATGGGATAATTCGAATTAAAAATAATTGATAATCCGATTATTGAAAAAACCGCTATCATGCGATTATTCAGATTTAATTTGAATTAGGAAAAAAATTTAAATCAAAAAAATTAAATCTGAATAATCGCATGATAGCGTTATTTCAATAATCGGATTATCGATTATTTTTAATTCGAATTATCCCATCACTATTTCTGACCAACCAAAGTACCTACCAAAACGTGGCGAAATCGTCTAATGTCTACACGTTCAGCTGTGCTGTACACCATTGTTAAAGTTAAGAAGTGCCTTCTTTTCGTTTAAACTGAACCGAAAGTCAACTGTTTTTAAAATAATACTACTAGTACAAGTTACTTTTAAAGTAAATTTTGTGATAATAAAATGCAATTTATAAACAACCCGTTTTTTCGGCAAAAAATCATAGCAACTAAACCAATTCAAAATACCTGTGGGCTTGACATGTTTGGAATTCTTAAGAGACATGCCAGTATATCAGTAGTAATCATTTTGTATAATTTAATTAAATAATAATAAACAATTTCAAAATTTTGTTTTATTTATTGTTTTCCTTGATAAACAGAGAAGAATTTTCTGAAATGTAGCTTTCTATGGTATCATTGGAAAGCATTTTCCAAGAGCTTTAAAATGATGTATCACTCGACCCCCCTTTCTATTTAAGATTCTAGGAGTCTATCTCACCCTATCCAAGGGGTTGCTGATAAGGGTGGGATAATATGCTTGTTTTTTTTTTATAGTTTATTTTGATTTCTGGGAGTATCAAATTAAAAGAAAAATTATTTGGCTTTTCTCCAGAATAAAGATATTTATATATTATTTTTAAAAATTATACTTTTTTTAGAGATTATTATGGAGAGCTAGTCTGCTCCCGCTATAATAGTAACAAAAAATATGAAAAGACATAAAAAGGTTTAATTCTTTATAAAATTGAATTGTTTTAAGTACTATAATAAAATAATATTTTTTTTTTTTATGAAATTATATAAAAAAGAAAATATACTTACTTGAAAACATGGGCAACGCGTTATAATATAATCAAATAATTTATGTGCTACACCCGTCCGTCGATAACCAATAAGTTTGAAATAACATATATATCTTATAACGCGTTGCCCATGTTTTCAAGTAAGTATATTTTCTTTTTTATATAATTTCATAAAAAAAAAAATATTATTTTATTATAGTACTTAAAACAATTCAATTTTATAAAGAATTAAACCTTTTTATGTCTTTTCATATTTTTTGTTACTATTATAGCGGGAGCAGACTAGCTCTCCATAATAATCTCTAAAAAAAGTATAATTTTTAAAAATAATATATAAATATCTTTATTCTGGAGAAAAGCCAAATAATTTTTTCTTTTAATGCTTGTTTTTGTTCCCCCTTAGTTTTATAGAAACTGTTTTAAGGGGTTTTTGATTCATTTTTTCGTTCCTAAAATATCGCCATTTCAAGTTTTTAAATTGTCACCCTGTATATGTTTTTAAACTAAATTTCAGTGTCAGCGTGGCTACCTTCTATTTTAACCAAGAAACATATCAAAGCCAAATTAAAGATGTATTGTTTGGCTTTTCCGAAATACTATGTAAGTATTTTCTTTTAATTAGTTAATATACTTTAATTTACCCACTTTTTAGTCTTGGTTTATATACAGGATGATTCATGTTGAGTGTCCTATTAAAAGTTCAAAAAAAGGGAGTTTTTCAAATTTGGCACACGTTCATAAAAGGTGGTAAGCTACATTTAAAAAATATTTTGGCAAGAGCAGCGTTGCCAAATATAACCGAAACCATTGGCAACATTGTAATTTTAAATAGAACACCCTATTTTTTTATTGCATATACACAAAATTCTAAGTAATTTTTGTTAACATCAGTCTATACCTATATCTTACCGTTTTTAATGATTAATCATTATTTTTTTTAAAGAAACATGACCATGTCAAAAAGGTTTAATATTTACGTGCCTAACTGAGCTAAATACTAGAAATTTTTTTGGAGTTAGACAATGTATACATTTAAAAGATCTACATGCTATTATAGCAACATATCTTACAGGGTGTCCCAAAAAAATTGCATTTTTACCGATATTAATTAATGGTTAAAACTCTTTTTTTTATATACAACGTGCTGTATTTAATCCCATTTTCGAATATACCAATAATTTACCTACATGACATGGTGATGTTCCTTAAAAAATGGTAACTATTTATTTTCCCAAAAACGATAAACGTAGGTATAGGAAGATGCTAACAATAATTACTTTGAATTTTGTGTAGAGTCCGAATATGCAATGAAAAATAGTGTTCTATTTAAAATTACAATGTTGCCATTGGTTTAGGTTAAATCTGGCAACGCTGCAATTACTAAAATATTTTTTAATTGTAGTTTATCACCTGTTCTTCAGAACTTTTAATATGATACTCAAAGTGAATCACCCTGTATAACATCATGAAACTCTGTTACTTTTTAAAACACCTTGTACTTTTTATCTTTATCGCCATATAATAAATTATTATTTTTTTTTTATCTTGGGACAATCCACGAAGGCTGATGCCTAAGTACTAATGTACCGTGGGTGTCTTCAGTATGGTGAGAGGGAGTTTGTTCAAACGGGACTTAAATTATTGGAGATTGGGAGGAGAAGGAAAAGGAAAAGGAAAAACTTCTGCGGGCAGCAGGTTCCATAGTCTTGACACTTTAGGAATAAAGGAACGAAGAAAGCGGGAAGTTCGGGGCCTCTCTAACTGAACTGTAAAAGGATGCATAAAAGTTGCACTACGTGTTGCTCTGTTGGGAGCTGCCAGAGAAGAAATAATACTGGCCAATTCCTCTGAGCAGAAGCCGTGAAAATACCTATAGAAGAGCGACAGATCCCCTACAGCTCGACGATGGGCAAGAAGAGGAAGCCTTTCTGTGAGCGTTGGATCATTAATAAGACGAACAGCTCTTTTTTGAATGGAGTCCAGAAGGCTAAGTGTTGTAGGGGTCGCCATTCCCCAGACATGAGAACAATATTCCAAAGAGGGTCTGATTTGGGATACATACAGAGTGTACAGATTGGAAGAAGAGAAATATTTTCTGGCTCGAAAGAGGAATCCAATCTTTTTGAAGCTGCCGAAGCTATGGATGAAATGTGTTTGTGCCAGTTGAGGTTATTCTCAAAAGTAACGCCGACTAGATTAAACGACTCTTTGTTCTGCAGAACTTGGCCGCTCATATGTAAGGGATGAGCATTCGCAGACTTTTTCGCGACAGCGAACATGACTGTGTTTTTGAGGCATTAAACAGAACACGATTTTGGCGCCCCAATCCAAGATAAGTTTGAGGTCTTGTGAAAGAGATATCTGCATTGACCTGCGCTTGTTTTCAAAATCAGAATTACACGGTGGCTTAAGAAATTGAATACTAGAATGGAGGGTACTATCGTCAGCAAAACTATGAATGGGATTGATTGTGGAAGAGAAGATCGTTAATGTGTAGAAGAAACAGCGTGGTGCCAGCACTGAGCCCTGGGGCACCCCAGCATTAATTTGGTAGAAGCTGGAGGAATGACCATCTACACTAACTAATATACGTCGATTAGAAAGGAAAATGGAGCAAAGCTTAGGTGGAAGACCGTAAGAAGGAAGTTTGTTAAGAAGCCCATCATGCCAGACCTGATCGAAAGCTTTGGATATGTCAAGAGCAACGATCTGGGATTCACCAAGAAACTCAAGGGACTTGTTCCAGTTGTGTGAGACAAAGGAAAGAAGATCAGCTGTGGATCTACTGTGACGGAATCCATATTGTCTATCATGTAAGATCTTATGTTTTTCCAGATACTTTAAGATTTGGGAATTAATGAATTTTTCCATTACCTTGCAAACAACTGAAAGAAGAGATATAGGTCTATAGTTAGAAGGAGACTTTTGGATCCTTTTTGGGGACAGGTTGCACACGTGCAGCTTTCCAACTCTCCGGGAAAATGCCCGTGTCGTAAGAGATTCGAAAGAGGCGAGTTAAGATGGGTGCAAGCTCGGGAGCACATTTTTTTAAGACGATTGCTGGTATGCCATCCAGCCCAGACGATTTTTAGTATTAAGAGAAGAAAGAATACGCTTGATCTGTTTGACTTTAAAAATTATATCGGACATTTTATGAGAAACAGGGACAACTGTTGGATGAGGAAGATTAATAGGAGGATCAAGCGTAGAATTGGCAGCAAATTGTTTGGCAAATAGTTCGGCTTTTCCTTTGGAGGTAGAGACAATTCCATCTTCAGAGATTAGGGTGAAAAAGAATTTGTGCAAAAGTTCTGACTAATATTTTTGGCAAAGGACCAAAAAGCTTTACTGCCATTTGAGCAAAGAGAACTTTATCTTTTATTCGATTGTTAAAACGGTCTTTTGCATCTGAGATGGTCTGATTATACTGATTTCTTGCTTCGATGCTAGCCTGTCGATTTTCGGGACTGGGGTTTTGAAGAAACTTTTTGTGGGCTTGAAGTTTTAAAAGTCTGGCTTTGTCACGGGATTTAGAAAACCACGGTTTGTGATTTGAAGTTATGGGGTTCTTTTTAGTGTGGGGAATATAGGTCTCAATGCCTAGTTGAATTGTTTCGGTAATTTGTTTACATATTTCTGAAGGATCGTGAGTAGAAAAGCAGGTAGGATTCCAAGGGTAGCTGGCAAAGAAATCTCTTAGACCATCCCAGTCGGCCGAATTGTAGTGCCAGATGGTTCGTGGCGGCATGCCTCAAAATGAGTGGAGTATGATACGGTGACCAAACCATGGTCAGAGCGACCAAAGGGAGCAGTTACTGATGCTTGATAGAGTTCGGGGGTGGAAGTAAGAAAGAGATCTAGGGGGTTAGAATTATGGGTGGGAACCCTAGGAAAGTAGGTAGGTTCCATAATTAGATTGGTGAGCGAGTTGCTAATTGCGAAATTTTCTGCTGCTCTGCCTTGTGTATCAGTTTTTGTGGAGCCTAGCCAATCCTTATTATGAACATTAAAATCCCCGAGGACGATTACTTCGGCCAATGGAAACTTGGAAATAATATTGTCGATCTTTATTGAAAGGAAATCAAAGAACTCGTTGTAGGAATTGTCAGACGGGGACCGGTATACACAGCAGATGAATTTAGTATAAGATCTGAAAGTAAGTTTAAGCCAAAGAATATCAGGCCTACCCGATTCGAGGTTAGAAACTCTAACACAAGCCAGGTCGTTGCGAACGTAAGCACAAACGCCGCCATGGGGTCGAAAAGATGAAATGAGTTCATAACCTGGGAAAAGGAGGTGGTTGGTTGCTGTTTTGGGACTTATTTGGGTTTCGGTAAGAAATAGTATGTGGGGTTTGGAGGATTGAAGATAATGGTGAACAGAGTTCACGTTAGAGTTAAGCCCACATATATTTGTAAACGATATCAAACTTTTCGATGGTTTTTCGTTCATTACTTCCAAATTTTAGTAGAGTGGGAAAAAAAGAGAAAGGAAAAGAAAAAGAAAAAAGAGGAAGAAGGAAAACTAAAAGGGAAAGAAGGAGGAGGAAGAAGGAAAACTGCCTCACCGCCCAGAACTCGAAACGTACTAAGACTTCACGAGTCCACGAGGGCAAGTGGGGTGGTACCGCCTCAGGCGAGGAAAGCTCCTCTACCACCTTAAATTAATAAATCAGACCAATAAAAAATAAAGCTATTATAAAATAATTGTTTTTTTTTTCTAAAAATAATTTATTTTTTTGGGGTTAAAGGTAAATAAACGGTATTTTTTAATTATAGAAACCTTTTTTGATTAAAAGTAATTTATGTATAATATAATACAGTAAAATATCAATAAGCTGAAGCTCAAGGAAAAGGTTAAAAATTTTAAGTCATCGAGTTTTTTACTTATAGAGAGTTAAAGTTAGCGAGGTTTAAAAAATTCAAATGTTGACTTAACGAGGTTTAGTTAGAGGATATGTTAACGTATTTCATTTTTGTTTCATTTTATGTTTTCTTTATTATCTTTTAATTTTATACGCGAATCAACGAGCTACTTTAGTGAAAGATTGAAGTTCAAAGCAATAAAGTTTCAAAGAAAACGTTGTTTGTATACTATCTATCTATCTATCTAGTGTATCTTAAAATCCTTTTTATTTTTAGCTAATTTTGGAGGGATTTTGAGTCTTTGTTTGGGAATCAGTTTTCTGAGTATTATAGAAATACTTTACTATATGTCTCTGAAATTATTTTGTATTTTTGCACGAAATAAGAGACAACGAGAACAATTACAAGAGCAAGTAAAGAATATTAAATTGGCCAAAGCTAAAAATTTTACTAACAACTCTAGAAACAATTCGTCTAACGCGACTGGTTCACCTACTATCGGCAAAGATGTTTAAATTGCTCTTCTTCAAGGAATATTGACAAAACAGCATCTATTTTTATGTAATACACTAATAAATAAAAAATAATAAAATATATAGTGTTTTCATTAAAAAAACAACTTTATGTCGCCACCCTGTATATAAAATCGCAGCAAACCCAAGGAAGTTTAAAGGTGTATGGAGGCCCAATGCTATGGCCCATTCGATCAAAAAATGTCCAGCCCAGTATGAAAATAACTGTCAGAGTTGGCCTCGCCGATTCTGCGCAATAACAAAATTCCACGAAATAATTTAATGTGTTGCCTACTTACACACTGATAAATCAGTGTGAAGTTAGCCAACACATTATAATTTTATGAGAGCCGGAGTACCGGTTTTTAGATTGATAAAAACCTTCTTATTTTAGTGATTCGTGTTTATTAAATTGTTACTATAATTTTGTGTTTATTGTTTGTTACTTATAATATCGTAACAACGGATTGTATGGTTTTGTCTTGCAATTCCAACGGTAACATACCCATCTTTTTAACTTTAGGTGAGTATTTTTTATATTTAAATTAGGTGCTTCTTATAAGACGTAACGTTAGGTAACCGAATAAATAAGAATAATATATCAATTATGAATAATAGAAAATGAAAATTTCATCAGAAATATTAGTGAGAAAAGTAAGGCAATCTTAACTATCTTTTAGATGATTTCCACAATGCTTATCTATTTCTGTGGATTATTAAAAAGAAATAAGGTTTACATTTAGGTACTTTTATTTCATTTAATAATTTAGTACACTCTTTTAAGGGATCAAAATAATTGATTACTGGGCAGATCAGGCAAATTTTAATATATACAGATCCCTCTAATTGAATGAAAGGAAGTACAATTTTGGTACGGTTTTTTTTGGGCGCTGATTACAAATCTAAAAAAAAATTCGGCAATGTTTCGTTTTCGAGATATTCATCATCAAAATCGAAAATCAAACTAACCTTATTTACACTATTCCTCCTTCTTTTTGCACAAAATTCTTGATTTTTACACTAAATTGGCACACAATATTTCACAAACACCTTTTAAAAACTTTTTTATGTTTATTTTACACTTTTTTTACATTTTTATTTTTTAAGCAAATATGGCTGTTGCCTTTGAACTTAAAAGTTTGCAATTTAATGGAAAAAAGATGTAAAATAAATAAAAATACAAGGTTTTAAAAGGTGTTTATAATCAACTTTTTAAGCTCGACATACTGTACACACATAATATTTAACGGATACTGTTACAATGGATACTCAGGTACCAAAGGTTACTAAACCTTTTTAACCACTGTTATTCTGTCTCATGAATGTTTGTTATGAGTGAAAAGTATATGCCTAAAAAGCAGTTATAAAAATTTTCACTTTTTAAAGTACAACCAGAATCTTAGGATTGGATTAAACTCATTTACACTATCTTGCCCTTCTTTTATCACAAAATTGGGGATAAGTACATAATACTATCATACAATGTTTGAAATTTATTTTAAAAAATCGTGTTTTTATTTATTTACAAAGATTTTTGGTAAAAATACAAAACTTTCAAAAATATCGACCATTTAAATAGAAGGCAGTAAAGTGGCGCGATCTATTCTTTCCATATTATATCAGATGATATAAAATCTAATATTACACAATAATTTTAAATATTTTATAGTAGTATCCTTTAATAACCAACAATTTTGTGCAAAAAATAAAAAAAACAGTGAATGTTGGAATTTGACATTTGATGATATCAATTTTATAGATAGTAACAAAGAATTATGGAAATCCGGTCCTGGCCTACTATTCATTACGCAAACTCCGCGGGGCCAATCCCCCGATTCCCGCTGCCCTGCACGCCTGGACAATTTTGTTCTACAGTATTGGGCTTCCATACACCTTTAAACTTCCTTGAGCAAACCCAAAAAAATCATAAAACTAAAGATACTTTTACAACAAACAAATTTTACAAAAAAAAATTCTTACTTTCTTAGATATAGTATAGGCCCTTAATAGACGGTCCAGCCTATCGAAAAAAAAAATGTATAATACAGAGGTATTTATTACCAAAAATCTAATAAACAATTATTAGAGGATCAAAAAAGTATCTTTACTAAGGCAACGACAAAACCAACAACAAAAATTAATAGACTTTAAAAAATTGATTATTTAATTGTGACATGTTAAAGGAACATGTGATGCATGCAACTTTTATTGATTAGGCCATTACTTTTATGAACTATTTACAACTTTTTAATGTAGATGTCGCTATAATTTTTTTTTTTTTTTTAAATGCAGAAAAGAGGTAGGAGGATGTTCATTCAGAGATCAAAGAAGACGAAATATTTCACAAACAAAATGTAATCAATTCTCATAACAAAAAAAAGTTACGCTCTTATATTTTTTCTTTAAGGTTTTTATGGATGCGTACCTTTTTAAACTCCTAGGTTACAAAAAAAAAGTTAGGCGAAGATACTGTTTGTTACCCTTTATTTGACTATTGATTTGACAAGAAATAGCTTTATTGTCAAATGATACAAATATATCGTAGACAAAGCCATATTTATAACACCTATAATAAAATATACAATATACAATTAAACAGATAAGTCATTTTTAAAATTAGATGTACAAAGTTAAAGCAACAACAAAATATATTTACAGAGCAGTCAAACAAAAATCAAACTAAAAAAAAAATAAATAAAACGCTTACACTACTAGACAATAAATCAGTCAATTCTATATATTATCCAGTCAACCAACACATCTATCTGTCATTATAAAACTCGTCAAGAGTGTATTACGCCTTCTCAGTTAAAAACCTCTTTGTAAGTCTTCTAAACCCTTTATGGCACTGTTGCCTCCTCAATGACAGAGGCAGCCTATTAAAAATTTTCTTTCCCTCATAAATAAATGACCTTTTAATTAGTTCAGAGCGAGGAATGGGCATGTTAAGGGTAAAAGTCTGACGCAGGTTGTAATGAGTTGGCAATGGCAGTTCATCCTTATACTTTTTAAAAACTAAACAGACCACCTCCAAAATATAAATACAAGTTAGGGTTAAGATAGAGTGTCTGACGAACAAGGGGCGACAGGAATCACGAACCCTGGCTCCATACATATATCTAATTGCTCTCTTTTGTAACACAAACACAGATCTGAACAGATATTGGGAACATGATCCCCAAAAACAAATACCATAACGAAGATGGGATTCGATTAGTGAAAAATAGGAATTTCTTGCAATAGATAAGTCCAGATTGTTATATATAACCCTCAGTGCATAACAACCTGAAGAGAGTTTATTATATAAATTATCAATGTGATTTTCAAACTTTAGATTGCTGTCAATAGTTAATCCTAAAAATTTAATAGCATTTGGCATAGCAATTATCTCATCTGCCAAACAAATGTTATCCAAGTAACACCTAAACGTCAAGATATTAGTCTTCGAAATATTAAAAGATAATAAATTTGCATCACACCGCTATTTTATCTTACACAAGTCGGTAATTAAATTGCCCTTTAACCGATTAATGTCAGTATCATGCCAAAGAATGGTGGTATCATCCGCGAAAACAGTGAACCTTCCAGCTATTGAAAGGCGAGGCAAGTCGTTAACGTAGATGAGGAACAGTAGCGGACCCAGAACTGAACCTTGAGGAACACCAACCCCAGTACTGAGTTCGTCAGAATTAACATCATTATAAACAACCATCTGAACACGCCCAGACAGATAAGAGCGAAACCACTCCAGAGCAGTATCTGGTAGTCCACACAGTCGAATGCTTTCGACAGATCGCAAAACACCGCAGCGGCAGCCTCCCCAGAGTTCAGGTGGAAATACAGATGCTCAAGAAACTCAAAGATAGCATCGCTCGTGCCCGTCCTTTCCTGAAAGGCAAACTGACATTCGTTCATAAGTTTGTGTTCATTCATAAAGGACATCATCCTCATCTTGACAATTTTTTCCACTATCTTCGCACAGAAAAAAACATATTATCAAATAGAGTATTTAGATATTTTTGTTTATATTTATTTAAATTGAGATTACCGATTCTTATTTAAAGAAAGCCAGCTTAAAAGAAATATTTCAAAATGATTAATAAAATTATTTCATATCCTCAGAATATATTTTCACTTTAAAAATACAGTCTAAAGCTAAGACTTTCATGATTTTGGTTTGAACTTCTTTGTTCTTCAGTTTAAAATAACATATAATTTTACTTTGAATTTCAGTTACTATTAAAATAAAAACTGGTCATTTACAATTAAAATGACATATCATTTAAAGAACGCGTCCTGTATGTTCAAGTTGAAACATTTGGATTGCTCAATTTGAGAATATATTTGCAATATAATCTAAATATAAAATTTTTGAAATTCGGAAATTTTCATTTCTAGAAAGTCCACCTACGATGTACCCCGATTGGCACCGGAAACTGGCGGTGCTTGGTTTGCCCGGTCATTCTTGTGATTATAGATCAAGGTGAAGGGTATAGCGAAATTTAATCGGACTGTTTTAGTCTCGTTGCACGTGTTTTTGTTTTGGGTGTTAAATAATGGGAGTTGAAGACATTTTACAACAGTGAGGATGTAATAGTGTTATCCAAGTCTAGGTAAGTATTTACACCATTGTTTTATAAAACTGTTGTCCAAAAAACCAAGGGTCGATAGATCTCAATTGTCACCAAAATAGGCATTTTTATTTAAATAAACTTACCTATAGGAACATATGCTTTTGTTTCGTAACTAAACATTTTTATATAAAATGTTAGATATTAACTGATTAAAAACACTACTAAGTACATTGTATAAACCATTAATATTGTTACAGGCTATAGAATATGAGTACAGAGTGTGATAAAATTCAGTATACCTACCTACATGTCTAATAAATTGTATATTTTTAGGCATTATTTTTAAAATAAAAATTTCTTATTTAACTATTCAAAAAATCTTAAATGGAATTGAAAGACATTGGCGCGCGTTACATTTTTTAAAACTTGCCAGGTAGGAATATGAGTAAATGAAATTGACTAAAGCTATTCTAAGCAAACTGCTCTTAGTTAAGTATATTATTTTAAAACTCCACTTATTTGACTGACTGACTAACTGACTTATTTAAGACTCCCTGTAGCCTATAGGTACCCCAAACTGCACCTATTTGAAAAAAATTCTTACAAATAAAATTTATAATAATAATACATAATTATGTATCTTGCTTTCTATATATTGTATAAGCCTGAGTATCTTTACCTTTTTAGTTAAATGTTTAGGAGTACCTAGTAAAGATTAGTATACGATTTGAGAAACAGTTTTTTGAATTAATTATATTTAAAACACTTTGTACTTGTAGTTTGTCACCCCTGTATGTATGTATAGGAGTTAATTTACTTTTAAATTAAATTTTAACATGCATTTTATTTATATTTTATTTTTATTTATCTGTATGTTGGTATAGAAATCTGATATACCCACCTATTTACTTATTACAGAAAAATGTGTTGCTTAATATTTTAATTTTAGCATTTCGAATGTTTATTTTATTTTTTTAGAGAATGTCAGAGGAAGACCAGTTGCCAGAGTTGTCCGAAGGCCTTCTTAAAAAACTAATCCCGTTGGTTGGGCCCCGAATGACTGTTCAAAAAAAAATGGCTGAACTGATTTTTATTTCGTTACGAAGTTGAGAACAAGACTGTTTCTTTTTCCAAGAAAGTAGAATTTAAAGTTAATTCTTCTATAATAAAAATTATATTTTATTTAACAGATTTTTAAAAAGCTTCAGCAAGATATTTTTTTAATAAACGTTAAGATTTTTTACCTGTTGTTTTTTTGTAGTTGTCAGCGAAACCTGTTATAATTATAATGGACTTTTTAACACAGCGAAAAAACTTTAAAAAATTGTATACCTATATTAATGTTAGCTAAACGTAATAATGGATTTTTATCATTTTTAAAAAGTAACCGTATATTTTTCGTATTTCCAATTTTAATGAAAGTAACGTTGTTTAGGTCAACAGTGTTGAGGTCATATACAACATTATTTTACTAAAATTGACTGAATACGGAAAAAAATCCGGTCACGTGAAAAAAGAATGTGTTCAGTTATTGGTGCAGCAGCTTCTCTTTAAATGTATTATACAGGGTGTAACAAATTCGAGTGTATGCATGGGAATCTTAAAAACCGTAAGAGATACGAGGTTGGTTAAATTAAGGTAAAGTTGCGCATTTACTTGCCCTACAAAATGCCGTTTAAAATGTGTAATTTTTCCGAATAGTTCCAGAGATATACGAAAAAAAATAAAATTTTCAAAAATTGATCTTAAGCTATTAGTTGTAGGTGTAATATTATTATTTTTGCCTCTCAATTTATTGACAATCTTCCAAGACTCCCTTGCTTTGTTTCTCGACCTTGCAATTATTTCCTGAAAGTAAGTTTTCTTTGCAGATTTGATAGTTCTTCTATAAAAATACTTAATAAATACTTAAGAAAAGTATTTTGACCTCTTCTACACTTTTCCAAATTTTTGTTTGTACACTTATCAAACACCCTGTATACACTAATTATGGAATCAATAACGACATAAATGTTACAGCGTTATAATAATGGGATTCGTAAAGATATAAATTAGTACATACTTTTAAAATTAGCGATATAACCTTTTAGGCTGCCCATAATTATGATTTTAAAGCTGAAATGATGGATTTAACAAAAACACGATAGATGTCTGGTAATGGATTGTTCCTGTTTTAAAAAATACATAATTTTGATGTTATAGACGATAATTTAAACATTCTTAATATATGATATAATATAAATTAATATTAAATCCTTAAACAGTTACCGTTATCAGACCAGTAGTTCTTAATTAGCTTTTTCAGAAAGTTTTGTTATTTGCGCATGACTTGTGTTGAAAATTTTAGTGTAATAATTTATTAGGACTTTCCACGTGGCTTAAGTGTAATTTACCTTCTCGTGATCAAGCCTCGTGTTCGCCTTTCGCTCATCGACAAAAGTGATGAAGGTCGTTGTTGTGTCAAAAAACATTAATGCTATGACATATTGTGAAACTGAGACAACTTTAGGCGTTATTTTCACCAGCATATATAAAATATGACATGATCACTTAGTCGTAAAAAAGGTTTGTTCTTATTTTATTTCACCTCATCTGACAAAATTTCAAAAAAAGCTTAATTAATGCAAACAAATGCCCAAAACTAAACATTAGCCGGGAAAAAAGTTTCAAAAATGAACAAATTTAACAAAAATTATTTGCATTTGAAACACTTTGAAACAAATGGTACTGTTTTTATGAACAAAACGGTCATGTGGCAACAGTGCCTTTAAAGAAACTTTGAATTCTATAGGTTTGTTCCAACAGCGCCAGAAACCGTTCAAAAACCGTCACCGAACGATCACGCTCATGCGCAGTGATTAAAATGCGTCCCAATTTAATCACTGCGCATGAGCGTGATCGTTCGTTGACGGTTTTTTGATGTGTTGGAACAAACCTTATATGGTTCATAATCATTTGTTTCCTGAACTGTCATGAAAAATGCTCGGACACTCAAAGCTGTCGATTAGAATTTTTAGTCGCACTTTTTTGTTTGAAACAAATGTTTATACAGTATGTTTTAATTATTAAATTTATTTCAGGTTAAAAGCTTGCACTATATATTTTAAATGTATTTTTTTAAATACAAAAGGGCCTTGGCGCATAGGCTTGTTGAGAATTAAAAACATGTTTTTTTTTATTTACGTGGGTTCTTTAAAACTGTTAGATTGTATTTTTTTATTTTTTGAATATCTCAGCCGCATTAAAAGTATTCCGATTTCTTGTATTGGGTCAACTAAAATTATACCGATTTTCTATCCTAATATTTTTATTATTTATTTTACTTATTTTTTGTATACGATTGCACGGCTTAATGTTGTAATGTTTTATATTTGTTGAGAATAACATAAAATAATGTAAAAAACATTTAAGTATTGATAATTCCACAACTAAAATAAATATTTGAATAAAATATATATTCCAGGAAGTTGTTACACTCAAAAAAAGAATATCTTATTGTAAACGCGTTTGCCTCATTTTGAGAGCATGTTGACTTTCATATGTGGCAAAAGAATATTTTCTCAAATAAAGAAACCAATTTCTTTATTTCCATGGACGTAATCCGAAAAAAAATGTTTTTGCTTTAAAGATATTCAAGATTTTAGATAAAATAACTAATTACATATTTTAAAAAAATAATCTTTTAATCAGAATCTTTCATACCATTATTTTAAAATACTGATGCTCTCAATATGAGAGACTTGTTTCTCGTTTTAAAATGTCTTGATTTTCATTTAAAAACCTTGATATTTTTAATTGATAAAATTACTACATAATACAAGGCTCAAGTTTCTTAATTGAAGAACTTTGTATCATAAACTGAAGAAATTGTTCTTCAGTGTAACATATTGCAAGGGCGTGTTTTAATACCTTATTTATTTACTTCATGTAATTTAGGATCTCTGTTTGAAAAAATATTTTTTTATTTTGACACCTCCAATATTTTGTTCCATGAATAAGTATTATTAAATAGGTATACTGTGTGTTTTGGAAGAAAAGTAAATATTTCAATGGGTTATTTTAGACGTCAAATTTGAGTTTAAAATATGAAAAAAAAACATATAAATGTGGGTCCGGAAATGCTTCGAGATACAGGAAAAATTAGTCTTGGCAAACCTCTTGGCAAGTTTTCGTTAAACCTAACAGGTTTATGTAAAATTGGCCAATTTTGTAATATAAATGAAAGATTATTTTTTATTTAAACTTTCAACACAGTGGATAAAAATGCATTTTCGTACCAGCATTTATATGAACTTTTTTCTAATTTCCACGTCCAAGATCCATTATTAAAAAATTTGCTTTTTCTTCCAAAACACCCTGTTTATTTAAACATCCAGACTCATGAAACAAAATATGCAAAATGTTAATCAGAGACAATGCCGTTGTCGTATTTCAAAAACACAATTTTTTTTCAGATCCAAAGAGATTTGGGGCAAAATTCATAGTTACTTTTTGAATTCTGCAACTACACTGAAAACGTAGTAGGTATCTATGAGTAAAATAAAAATACTTGCTGAAAGTTATAACAGTTTTAATTTTTTTTAATATATATTATTTAGTAGTAAAAAAACAATACTAAAATTTCTAAATAAAACAAGCTCAAGTTATCCCTAATCTTTGAAAACTTAACACAGAAACATTTCTTAGTTTTAAATATAAAATATCTCAATAAGCGGCAAACAGTCTTTTATGGTAAAATGTAATATGGGCCGGTTGTAGAAGGTTGGCTTAAACTTGGTTCAACTTGAACTTAACTAGTGGTTGACGTTTCCCTTTTAAAATGAGTATCTCCATAATTACCTAAAAAGTAAAGTAAAACAGACTGTATGTACCGACAACCAAAATTTAATAATTTTATCACGTTCAAAATTTGTTTTGTATTTTAAAATCGGCCAGAGATGCAGGCTTTAAAAAATGAGAAAAACTTATGCCTGGCCAACTATAATTTCCTAACCAATTTCTCTCATAAAGGTTTCCTGATCTCCTGCGAATTATATACAGGGTGTCTGTAAAAGTTCTTTTCGCCTTAGTAATATGTGCTAGCGTTTTGTAAAGACCTTTCACAGACACCCTGTAATATTATAAAAATGTAAAAATCTTCTATATTTAACATAATTTTCCTAAAATTCTTTTAAAGTCCAATTTCTGTCCAATATCTCTTGAAAACTCATTGAATTATTAATTAGATTGGTGCTAATCTAATTTATCTAATAACGTCGGCGTCGTTGTGGTTCATGTCAATAGATAGGCATCTATTGATAATGGCGGACAGTACAAAAATTATTCAAACGTTTTGGTAGATATTTATCAATTTTGGGGGAGTTAGAAGTTGTTTTAGTTTTATTTCACTACATTAAGTAGGTATAGTCCCAAAGCAAAGGGGTATAAATAATATTTTAATAATGAAAAATACTTACCAGCATCAAATTCCCGATTTAGATTTTTAAAATTTTCACACACAAGGTCGTATCAATAATACTAGTAAACTAACCACAACTAACCTCTAGACGTGAAAGGAGACACAAACGTCACGGACATCACCGCAGCGGCTTGCTATGTCTATCTTTTTCTATTTCACATATACTAGTACAGATGTTGTTGCACCTATTTCTGGTATTGACATGGTATATTACCAAAATCAAGAAATTCTTGGAATGAGATCTTGAAATTTTAAAATGAGATAAAGGCGGTTTTAACTGAAAGAATCCGTTGCTAAAATAGTGAAACTTATATTACAAAACAAGAGTTTATAAATTCTCAATTTTAAGAATTGGAGTAATTATTTTCATATCTTATTATTTTAATTCAAGATAGCTTTGAAATTGTGACTATATATGATTTTAATTTACGTGACTCATTTTTTCGCAATGAGAAATGAAATTTTTACTTTGAAATAAATGGTATTAAAATGAATAAATCGACTAAGGAAATTTATGTTTTGTTTTAAGACTTTTAAAATCCTTAGAACAAAAACATGTTTTTAATTTAATAGCACAGGGTTTCTAAACAAAATATTTTTTTTAAACCATCTATGTTCTTATTTTGAAAAATCTTTTTTGTGTGTAGATCTAATTCAATATGCCTTCCTAATGACTAGTGATGAGCGAAACCGGTCTTGGTCTTGCGGTCTTGGTCTTAATCTTGCGGTCTTGGTCTTGGTCTTGCAGCAAGACCAAGACCGAGACGAAGACCAAGACCGGCTTTTCGCTTGCAAGACCAAGACCAAGACCGGGATATGCAAGACCAAGACCAAGACCAAGACCGAGGAGTGCAAGACTACGCAAGACCAAGACCAAGACCGAGGAGTGCCAGGCCATGCAAGACCAAGACCGACCTGCAAGACTCTTGCACTTTTGCTAATTTTTTTTAATATTATATTATTTAATTTTTATATTCAATACAGGGTGCCACAGATTCGAGTGCATGCATGGGGATCTCAGAAACCGTAAGAGATACGAAGTCGGTTAAATTATGGCAAAGTTGCGCATTTAGGTGCCTAACAAATGCCTATTGGAAAGTTGTAAATTTCCGAGTACTTCCGGAGATATCCGGAAAAAACTGAAATTTGGCGATTTCGTTTTTATTTTTTTCTGACGTTATTTAAAAAGATAGGGAAAAACAAAAGATCTTATGGCCACTTTTTAAGCTGTACAAAACAGCGTTGAGAGATTTTCCGTACGACGTTTCGTTTTCGTTAAACCATCATCAACTTTTTTTTTAAATACGACACTCAACAAAACTTTAAACATTATAATATTTATAGCCCAATAATAGCTATTTATGTATCAAGGGCGTTACTGGGACTATAATGCCCTGAAGGTCGAAATAGCCCGAGGGCCTCTGGCCCGAGGGCTAGATTTCGACCTGATGGGCATTATAGTCCAGTAAAGCCCGTGGTGCATACAATGCTTTATGTTTTACCCAAAAAAGAGTTTTTCAATGACTAATTACATTATTTATTCGCAATATAAAAAAAAGTTGCACCTGTACCTGTATACGTAAGTAGATAATGACTGGTGTTAAGTTTGACTTTGATGTTTCTGTCAGTTAGTCACTTGGCATTTTTTATTTAACGATTTGCTCAAAATGGAAGAAATTCCACAAAATATAAGAGAAAAGGCCATAAAAGCGACCGAAAATCTTTTGCCAGTTAAATCAAGGCAACAGTATGATCGGGAGTATGGCATATTTGGTATTTGGAAAGATGCGAACGCAATTCTTCAAATAACCGAAAACGTTTTAATGGCATATTTCTAGGAACTGGTAAGTTATTGATTTTATTTTAATACATATGTTTAACAAACTTTATTATTTTTAGTCGGAAAAATACAGTCCGAACTCTCTCTGGATCAAGTATTCCACCCTAAGGTCTACGTTAATGGTCTATGAAAATATAGACATTTCGCATACCATCGTCTCATATCTTTTTTAAAAGTTAAGTCGAAAGGATACGTCCCGAAGAAGTCTAAAGTTTTGGAGGGAGAACAAATATTAAAATTTATTAAGAAGGCTCCTGATGATATCTACTTGGTACACAAAGTCATATTGGTAATGGGTGTTTTTGGAGGTTTAAGACGAGATGAGTTGGTCAAAATGACCATTGATGACATTGAAGATAGAGGAACAGTCTTGGTTATAAAGGTACCAGAAACTAAAACTTCAACTTCAAAAGGTTTTACAATCATTGAAGAAGATTTAGGCGCTTTAAATTTAATAAAAAAGTACACAACATTAAGACCAGCTGGAATAAAGGAGCGAAGATTCTTTCTTACCTATAGAAAGGGTCGATGTACAGTACAACCCATTGGAAAAATACCATAGGAAGCGTCCCAACATTGATCGCAAAATTTTTAAAACTGGATAATGCAGAAGCTTACACCGGCCACTGTTTGCGTCGCACATCGTCAACTTTACTTGTTGAGGCAGGTGCTTCGTTTGAAACGCTAAAACAACATGGGAAATGGAAAAGCTCTTCAGTAGCTGAAGGATATATAGAAGAAAGTATTTCATCCAAAAACAAAGTAGCCAAAATGATTGCCAATTCAGTTAATTCCGAGGTTAATTCCGTATCGACTATTGAAAATTCTTTAATGGACTGTTCTTCTATACAAAATAGCGTTAGTGCTACCACCGCTGCTACCATTACAAAAAACACCGACCATTCTATAGTGGGATCAGCTACATTTTCCGGGACATTTCAAAATTGTAATTTTATTTTGGAAATAAAGTTTAATTTTTAGTATTGTTTAAAGAAAAATTATTTTTGTATAAACTTGATCTTTATTGTGAGAGAAATAAAATTGGATAAGCAATAAAATTTCCATATTAGGCATTAGGGCATTATAAGCGGGCATTATCATAATGCCCGCTTATAATGCCCTAGGTGTGATAGCAGGTATTATTGCTATCATAACATATTCCGTTTCTAAGGTATTATAGATCAATAATAGATAGGTAAAACATAAATAAATAAATAAACCCCTACATTTAAAATATGCTTTTTAATCAAATAATTCAAATGTACGTGTAAGTTTAAAATCGGTATATTTTAAAAATTTAATGCAGAAAATATGGTCGCCATCTTTATTTATTTTTAGGTATTAAAAATATATATATTTTTTAAGATTACTTACTTTAAATTATTACTACCAAAAAAAAGCAAGACCAGCAAGATTCTTGCAGCAAGACCAAGACCAAGACCAAGACTGGGAGGTGCAAGACCAAGACCAAGAACTTCCTTTGGCTTGCAAGACCAAGACGAAGACTAGTCCGGTCTTGGTCTTGGTCTTGCTTTGCTCATCACTACTAATGACGCACCGACGGCCATTATTTGGCAGACCAATTAGGTTTGATTACTGTCTACCTGTGATAGTCCTTATTTGGCAAACTAATAATCTTTCTAAATGTGCAATTGCGTAGTTCTTATTAGACAATTAGACGATTTGTACATGGTTTCTTTATGGAAAAAAATCCCGACTGTGGATAGTATTTTTCAAGCTGTCGGAAATCATCCGGAAGTGCCAGAAATAAGAAGAGGAAAACTATGGAGAATTTTAAACGGTTTGAATTTTTAGTGGAAGAAGTGTTGAATATGTGCTACATGTAGAAAATAAAATGTGGAATATGGATATGGTAGTCGATGAAATTGTTGAACCTCTAATTATAAAACAAGACTTAAATGATTTAAGCAGTGATAGTTCCTTAAGTGATCTGTCAAATATGGAAAATTGCTGAGAGGTAGATTATTTAAGATTATTTTTCATTTTGGTGACATTTTCACATTTGTTCTTAACATAGTCTCTGGAACAGGTGTATTTTTAATAAGCATTATTGTTTAATTATACATTTTTAATTTTAGTTTATTTGATTATTTTAATTATTGCATTTTTTATATTTCACTATTTTATTGTTGTACTTGTAAAATCGTTTTTTTATTGTTTTAAGTAGTGTTATAATGGTTAGTTTAAAAGTATTGACGATTGCTAAACAAAAATGTAATTATGTCTTACGGGCAAATAAATAAATAAAACTTGTAAATATTTTTTTTATATTTTTACTCAAACCTATACTTCAAGTCCAAAATTTCTGTCAATGACGCATCGCTCGCTTTTAGAGTGCCCCGGGTTGTGTGGGGTCAGGGGAATCAATTCCAGTGGCGTACGCATTTTAGAAAATAAATGATAAAATTTCGTCAAAACATAAAAATATTTTTTACAAGCAAAAGTTATTTTCTCACATTTTCATCAACCCTTTAAATTAGTAACAAGCCTATATTATTTTGGTATTATTCGGATTAATGAAAAATGTAATTTTTTTGCTTAATTTTGCACACCTCCTACTTTGAGGTCATAGAACACAAATTTGAGTTTTTTTGGCGATTTTTCAACGTTTTTCCAAAAAATACATTTTTTAATTTTACCTCTCTGATTTTATTTTGCTACATGAAAAAATAATAAAATTTTAGTCTTAACAAAAATTTAAAAAAAGATGTAAAAGCAGAACGATAGACAATCCAAGTTACACCGACTTGCCAATTTACCACTGATCTTGCAATTTCAATATTAAATACGATATTCACACGCATTGCTTCATCCAAAATATCCACTATATAAGGAACACGAAAGCTCTGAGATCATCAGCTTGTAGAATCCAATAACTATTTCGGGTCTTTCGTGTTCCATATTTAGGATTTCCATATCGAGAATATTTTTGATCAAACATTGCGGGTCGAGCGAAGCAAGGTTCGCATACCTTATAAAAATGTCATAAAGAAAACTATTACAACCTGGTAACAGGTCAACATTTTTAGAATTTCGAGTTGAATTCGGACGTAAACGTTTTACCTACTTTTATTAAAAATTTAAAGGGTTTTTTTCCTTACTTTTTAAGTGTTTTTTTAATATTAACATAGTATGAGTTTTTAAATATGTTTTCGGGCAAATGACAGAATTTAAAGGAATATGTCGTAAAATGGAATTAAACAATTCAATTATTATTTTTTTTAAATACTATAAGAGGCAGCCAAAAAACAGCTTCTGATTCATGTTTAACAATCAAAAAGTAAAAAGTGTGCAAAAAAATAGCGAAAAAATCGCATTTTCCAGTATCCGCATAATTACTAATATTGATTTTTTTGCCTTTTAAAACTCTCAATACCGTACGCGAATTAACTTTTGTTAAAGTTGCACATATCTCTGCAGCATCCAAAGTGGTTAGTTCTGGATTTCGTTCCCGAATCCCATGGTAAACATTTTTAACCATTATTCGTTCTTTTAACGTTAACTGAGGTTTTTTTTTGTAGGCGGATAACTAATTAAAGGTTGGTTAACATTCATAGTTTACAGAATTAAAAGCACTTAACAACACTAAATCTTTATATACAACTATATACACTAAATAAGATAAACTATTATAAAATTGGCACAAAACAATATCTATATACTACAATTATTAGAAATTTATAATATTTAGAAAATACCCTGTATAGCAATTAAAATTTAAACTTACAAAATCTGTCCATAATCAATAATAACTAAATAAAATCATCGAACAGCACGAAAACCCTGTCGATACGCTTATTTTCAAGTCTCTTCAAGTTGTAAACTAAGGAATGTGTGTTGCCACTTTTATTGTCTTCCCGATAACAATGATTTCAATACATATTGGCGTGCTATTTTAAGTGCGATCGCTGGCTGGTGATTTATTCTTGCGAAATATGACAACGTGGCGATGAAACTTTTGGCCGGTTCACTGTTATTTGAGCGGAAAAGTATATCATAGCTTAAAAATCATTTACTAGTGTTAGATTTTTATTCAGCCGCTTCGTCGGTTGGGTGGCCGGTATTAAATGAGTCACTGACAGAAATTTTGGACTTTAGGTTATAGGTATTAATTGCCGAATATTAAAATATGTTATAAAAAATACGATTCCAAATAAAAAAAAAGTACTTAAAATCTTTTTAACAAACACCAGACACTGTCAAGAGTTTTATAGCATTATTTTGGCCGACACTATGTATTCTTTTGTTGTTCAACCCAAAGGGCTGCCTCATATTAGACCGGGGCTGGGAGGAGTACCGGCAGCATTCTAATTGTCTATTGAATCATTGTAACTTGAGTTCTAAAATATTTATACCCGTACTAATACAAGAAGCTTATTAGCATAAATTTAAATATTTTATTATTATCGCTTGCAACGAAATAGAGTTAAAGTAAATCTATCTTCATGAATTTCTTCATAATTTTTGAAAGGGGTAAAAAAATTCAAATTAATTTTTTTTCGTTATTTTTCAATATTTAAAAAAAAACTTTTAATTTTAATATAATGTACTATTATTATTTTTTTTTAATGGAAGTTTTAAATAACTTTTGATTTAAAAAGATTTAGGGTAAACTGATAAGACGAATTTAAAAAAGAAAATGTATCTTTACCCGTTCATCTTAAATCTTTTTTATCCAAAAGTTATTTAAAACTTTTATTTTTTTAAATAATAATAAATAAAAATAAAATTGAAATTTATTTTTCAAAAAAATATCGAAAAATACCGAAATAAAATAGATTTTGAATTTTTTTTACCCCTGTCATGCTTTCAAAAATAATGAAAAAATTCATGAAGCTTGATCTACTAAAGACATATCACATATATGTTTTTTTTTATGATAACGTGGGTCAATAAGCTTGTTAAAAAAATATTAAATTTTTTTAAAGCCCAAAAAATTGAATTTTTCGCCAAATTTTTTGAAAAAAAAAATGCTTTATCCGCGGTTCAAAGGCCTTTAATTTGGCGCAAGCCCAACTAAAAAATATTTTAATGCGCCCAAAATATTCGAAAAAAAACGAAAACTCCTCATGATTCAATAAAACAGTTTCTGAATCACCTACGTAAATTAAAAAAAAAAACTAGATGGGTGAGTTTTCAAGAAGTGGAAAGGCTAATACCTCTCCGTTATACGCCAAGGTCCTTTTTTTCTAAAATAAACAGTTTTATCAACGAAACTTTTTAGTATACTTTCTAATATTTATAATTAAAGGAATTGATTATTGAAGACGCGTGTTGAAGTGGAAAAGTACCAACCTACTGAAAACAAACTAAAAAAAAAACTATAAATCAATACGCGCGCTATATCATTTGCTCTTTCTAAAAACATCCTTAGCAAATAACTAACCTAATCAAATTATCTAATATTTTTATTGAAAACAGCCCTAAATTAAAAGTAAATAAAAATTTATAAGGACAATTTATTTCAACGCGAAGATAGTCCCTAGTGACTATACGTTAAAAGGCGGCCTTCCGTGCATCGAATAGCGTAATTAGTGTCACAAGGAGGTTGATAGATACATATAGATTTAAGTAATTGTGACACATAACACAGTTTTTCAGTTTACTTTGTCCAGCAGATAAATATCGTTAAAATAATATTCTAAGAATATAAGCACGCGTTCCAAAAATTCATATATGGTAAGACATAAAGTTTCCATTATCTAATGATTGTGTATATAGACTCTTTTTTGTCAGTTTTATATCTTTATCGTAGGTAGGAGATATATAGAGAGTATATTTTTCTTCGACCGCCCAGAGTGAAAGATAAAGTTCTAAAGGGTAAGTAGGTAGGTAGGTTTAAAGCAACGAACAAACACTACTAGAAATCCAAACCTCGTGCTTTCTGAACGCAGCTATCTTCTGTCAGTACAGTAGCGACAAACGCCTGGACAATCAACTAATAAAAGCACATAATAAAAAGGCGAATGCGCTGGTAGTACTATAAATTTTTATTTCTAAGTTATTTTTCCTCAATTCCAACAAAAATAAGATTTTGCTGAAATACATTACTTAACAACTGATTATTTTAATAAATAAGCAGTTGTTAAGTAAGATTTTAGCAAAAATTTATCTTTGTTAGGATTGGGCAAAATTTTAAACTTGCAAAAAATAAAGCAAACAAAAAATGTTATTGTTAACAATATATTATAAATTAATTTGTTATAAATACAAATATTTTGAGAAAACCAGGAAAATCTTGGGGTATTTGCCCCAAATTTTCAATAAACAACCACAAAAAATTACATTCCAAAAATAACAGTTATAAATAAAACATGAAATTTTAGAATAAATGAAAAATATTCTCTGATAACAACATAAATTCTTATACCTGAGATAACACAGGCAAAATAAAATATACTCTAAAAATTAACAATAAAACTTCTAAAACTATCACAGCCGGTGTTGGATGAGATACTTCTAAAACTGTCACAGCCGGGGTTGGATGAGATCATGCTGAAAGGTTCCTATAAAACAAAGAAGCTAGGCAGTATTCGCTTATTCAAAACAGACTAAAAATACATAAAATATGATATGGGAACTTTAGCTATTAATTGAGGCAAAGACAAAAACAGACAGCGGGCAAAAATATATAAAGAATTTAAATTAATGTAGTAACTGAAAAATAAACATAAATATAAGAAATTGTAAAAATTATTCTTTAAATTTTTGTATTATATTTTTATGTCTATCGCTTACTCTCTTTTTTTGGATTCAAAACTATTTTTCCTTTCTTTAAGATGCTTATAAAAACAAATTTTTAAAGTTAGGTTAAATATTTCATAAAATTACGGTCTGAACAAATGAAAAGAGCTTGCAGTAAGGTTCGAAATATTGTTGCCTAAATAAATTTTCAATTTTATTCTTGTAAACATTCTCATCCAAATATTTGTAAATATCAGCATGTAGTCTGTCTACAAGATTGACTAAAGCTTCACTAGCATATTTAAGCCTTCGTTCGTTATCAAACTCTTTAAACATTACAAATAAATGCTTGTCGGTTACCTCCACTAAAAAGAGATTACTCTGACAAGTTAAACATGAAATTGAAATTTTGTAAATAAGGTATAAAATAACATTATTTAAAATTTTAATTTTGGGATTGTCCAATGGTTCGAAAGTTAAATTTTGAAAAGAATTGAAACATTTTCTGTAACTGTGTTCTTTTAAAATGGAATTCATAAAGGGTGACCAAGGTGCAGCTCTATATTTTAAGCGAGAAGGATCCTCAAGATTTGCATAATTTAATTTTGATCAACGGTCCTCACAAACATACATTTTTACAATCTTTTGAGGGACTTAAAGTATATTTAATTTTCCAAGCTTCTAACGATTAGGGATCTCGAAGAAAAGAATGAAACTTTTTGTTCTTAAAATCTGTGCTTACAATTTTACTATAATAGGCGTTTCTGCAACAAGGATAATTACAAGAATATTTCAGCCTACATGTTGTGTTGGTGCCATTGCGAAGATATTTACAAAGAATCTTGGTTTAATATCGAAGGAGGCTTACTACAATATTTAAATAACATTTATTACCTTATAATTTTTTCACAATAGTGTGGAAAAAATAAGAACGCAAATTTAAAACAGTCAACCCAAAGTAAACACTTACAACCCAAATACTAGAATAGAAAATGGCAGACGCAAACACAACACAGGGATTTATGGTTAAAAAGAGAAGGTCATTGTTAAAAAGGGATATAAATAAAAATTAGTCAAACATTTGCCGTACAAAGTTTGTACAGATATTGTATAAATATCCTGCATTATACAGGGTGGCTTAATACTGTGACAAAGCTTGGATATCTTCAAAACCCGTTTATTGGTGAAAAACTGAATATAAAAAAATATAGAAAAAAAGGGCGTAAAATGTAAATTTTTTTGCTATTCCAAAATTTCCAAAGAAAACGCCCTTATTTTAGCTTTTAGCCCAAAATATAAAATTTATGACAAAAAATCCATTTTAAAAAATCAAATTTAGTAGTTTGTCACAAATTTGGTACACGCATTTTCTGGACACACTGTATAGCATTTTCTTAGTTAACTATTAACTAAAAATAGAACATTTCATTTTTAAGCCCGAAAAGGATAATTTTTACCTTTCCCAACCTTGTTCCAGAAAAACACCATATTTGCATAGCAGTTTTAAAATTGTTCCAAGGGCGGCAATAATTTTCTATAAAACTTTCCAGTAACAACATAATTCGGGAGACAAACAGGAATTTTCCATGTTTACCCAAAAATCAAGCACGCATATCTATTTACCAACGATATATTTATTTACGATTTAACTCTAATTCACAGTTTTACACGGTTCTCGTGCAAATTAGGCGCTTCCGGTGAAAACTTTTCAAATTCTAAATAATCTAGTGTAAAGGATAGAAAATCCATTATCCATATTCTCGCTGCTGTTAGTGTTAGTTGTTAGTGGTATGATACTCTACCAAGCGTTTATCAACGCTTATTTAAATGTATACTTCTAATGATATACGATTATTAATAAGTTGCTTGGTGATTTCTTTTGTGATGTGGGCTTTTCTTCGGTAAGAAATTTGATTTCCAGTTTAACACAATTAGTGAAGGCCACATGAACAAGTAATGAGCGAACTGGCTGATTTTTTTTTATATTTAGTTTAGAGTGTATTGGTTGATATGAGAAAAGTTAATGGGTCAATAAATTTCCTAGTCAAAAAAATCTTTTTTTTTTTAAATCCCATAATATTTTGGGATGGGATAGATATAATAAAAAATAAAAAATACCTTATAGGAAAAGTTTTTTTCAAAAAGGATTTTGGACTTTTTTCAAAGTCATAGTTTGTCCGTTTCGTAGTAAAATATAATATATATATATATATATATATATATATATATATATATATATATATATATATATATATATATATATATAATAACAAAAAGGTAGAAATTTTTGGGTATAGAGGATCCTTAATAAATGAAAGAAAAATAAAATATCCTGGTAGGTATGATTACTAAGGTTGGTTGTTTTAAAATTACGAGGCCTCCAAAAATATGGATAACCCCGGGTCCAGCCAATCCGATTACACGTGTTTCACCCTTGTTGGGGATGGTCACACCGAATGTAGGCCGTAGACACCCTGAAGAGTAAAGCAGTTACCTTTTGAACATCTGTAACATAATACAGCTGAACGTTAGAAGCAACTAGTGCCATCTACCTACATCTACAGCGCCCCAAAAAACCCCTGTATACCAAATTTGATCAAAATCGGAGAGGAGGCAACTTTCGAGACAATACCATTTGTTTAAAAATAAATTCGATTTTTGGTTTCTTAAACTTACATTATCAACTTTTTAAGCTCGACATACTGTACACACATAATATTTAACGGATACTGTTACAATGGATACTCAGGTACCAAAGGTTACTAAACATTTTTAACCACTGTTATTCTGTCTCATGAATGTTTGTTATTAATGAAAAGTATATGCCTAAAAAGCAGTGATAAAATTTTTTACTTTTTAATGTACAACCAGAATCTTAGGATTAGATTAAACTCATTTACACAATCTTGCCCTTCTTTTATCACAAAATTGGTGATTCTATATAATAATACTATCATACAATGTTTGAAATTTATTTTAAAAAATCGTGTTTTTATTTATTTACAAAGATTTTTGGTAAAAATACAAAACTTCCAAAAATATCGACCATTTAAATAGAAGGCAGTAAAGTGGCGCCATCTATTTTTTCCATATTATATCAGATGATATAAAATATAATATTACACAATAATTTTAAATATTCTATAGTAGTATCCTTAAATAACCAACAATTTTGTGCAAAAAATAAAAAAAGTGAATGTTGGAATTTGACATTTGATGATGTCAATTTTATAGATAGTAACAAAGAATTATGGAAATCCGGCTCTGACCTACTATTCATTGCGCAAACTCCGCGGGGCCAACCCCCCTATTCCCGCTGCCCTGCACGCCTGGACAATTTTGTTCTACAGTATTGGGCTTCCATACACCTTTAAACTTCCTTGGTCACTATGCGTATTAATATTCAGTAAATCATTGTAAAGCAACTATGATGGATATATTCCTAACCAAAAAATAACACGACATAATGTCGGTTGACGCTTGTTGACTGTATAAAAACATGTACTTGACATCATGCTAAAAATTCAAAAGTTCTGTAAGATTGCTTTAAAAATCACTCACTTTGCACGTAAGTTATAGATTCAAAAATTACAAAAAAGTTTTTTTTGTTATATTCAGTTTCTTATAGTAAAATATTTTTTTAACCAACATGTCTCTGTACTGTAGCTTTAAAAAAGGAAAACCAATGATTGATACCCCAATATTTTGGATTTTACTGTTTAACTTGTCGATCGAGACTTCCTCTCCACAAATATATATATATATATATATATATATATATATATATATATATTAAAATATATATATATATATATATATATATATATATATATATATATATATATATATATATAAATATATATATATATATATATATATATATATATATATATATATATAAAATCCACTTATTCGGGCGATTTTTTTTAAAGTTAGGTAAATTAGTATACTTTAGGAATCTCTAAGCATAAATTCATTCAGTACGGAATTTTTTTAATTATAATAATTTTTGGTGTATAACAAGAAAACGGCACTTTGTAAGAAATACAATCGAAAGAAACTTTGGTATAAAATACGTTAGGGACCGGCACCTGACTCCGCCGGTCCCCAAATCAAAAAATCAACAAATGAAAAGTTATCACAAGCTATGGAAAGTTTTAAATTGCCAAGACAGTCTCATGAAACGATTTTTGAAAATGGCCTATTATTTCTGCCTTCGTTATATGGAGCACCGCATAAAACAACTTGTATTAACGATTAGAATCTGATGGTGCGAAGTATCAACTGTAGAGAACTTATTAACAAATTCAAATTCGGATGTCAAATATTAATAATGGTAAAGAATGGGTTTGAAAAAAAAAAACTATGACAAATTATTAAAATGACTCAACAACCGGCTCCAGAGCAAGGAAGTTTAAAGGTGTATGGAAGCCCAATACTGTTGAACAAAATTGTCCAGGCGTGCAGGGCAGCGGGAATCGGGGAATTGGCCCCGCGGAGTTTGCGCAATGAATAGTAGGTCAGAGCCGGACTTCCATAATTCTTTGTCACTATCTATAAAGTTGACATCATCAAACAAGCATTTACTGTTTTTTTTATTTTTTGCACAATATTGTTGGTTATTAAACGATATTATCATAGAATATTTAAAATTATTGTGTAATATTGGATTTTATATCATCTGATATAATATGGAAAGAATGGATGGCGCCACTTTACAACCTTCTATTTAAATGGTCGATATTTTTGGGAGTTTTGTATTTTTACCAAAAATCTTTGTAAATAAATAAAAACACAATTTTTTAAAAATAAATTTCAAACATTGTATGATAGTTTCATGTACTTATCGCCAATTTTGTGATAAAAGAAGGGCAAGATAGTGTAAATGAGTTTAATCTAATCCTAAGATTGCGGTTGTACATTAACCTTTGGTACCTAGGTATCCATTGTAACTGTAACCGTTAAATATTATGTGTCTACGGTATGTCGAGCTTAAAAAGTTGATAATGTAAGTTTAAAAAACCAAAAATCTAATTTCTATTTAAAGAAATACAGAAAAAGCAAAAAGAAACTTTAACATAAAATTGTACTTTCTTTTATTTAATTAGAGGGACCTGTATATATTAAAATTTGCCTGGTCTGCGCAGTAAATAATAATTTTGATCCTTTAAAAGAATGTACCGAATTATTAAATGTTTTAGTACCTAAATGTAAACCTTATTTCTTTTTAATAATCCACAGAAATACACAAAGATCATTTAAAAGATAGTTAAGATTGTCTTACTTTTCTTACTGCTATTTCTTATGAAATTTTTATTTTATGTTATTCATAATTGATATATTTTTATTTTTTCGGTTACCTAACGTTACGTCTCATAAGAAGCACCTAATTTAAATAAAAGAAATACTAACCTAAAGTAAAAAATGCCGGGTATGTTATCCTTAGATTTGCAAGGCAAAACCATACAACCTCTAGTCATTTTGTTACGATATTATAAGTAACAAACAATAAACACAAAATTATAGTCGCAATTTAATAAACACTAATCACTAAAATAAGAAAGTTTTTATCAATCCAAAAAACTTCTGCAACCACAAAATATAATTGCACAAAGCAAAACAATCGAAACTAATACGGCTCCCATAAAAGTATAATGTGTTGCCTATAACTACACACTGATTTATCAGTGTGTAAGTAGGCAACACATTAAATTATTTCGTGGAATTTCGTTATTGCGCAAAATCGGTGGGGCCAACTCTGACAGTTATTTTCATACTGGGATGGACATTTTTTGATCGAATGGGCCGTAGCATTGGGCTTCCATACACCTTTAAACTTCCTTGCTCCAGAGTGCATAATAAAAATGATTTTTTGTTCATGCACAACTGGATGTATGAAAGAAACATGCAATTGCAAAAAAAGTGGATTGCTATGTTCCTCAGTCTGTAAGACTTGTGATCCTGATACATGCAAACATTTTCCACAACTTACAACAGAGGAAATTTCTGACGAGTCTGATGCTGAAAACACTGATATTGATAACGAGAATATAGATGATTTGTAATTTTGTAACATGAAATTTCTACTAATTTTATTAAAAATAAAATAAATAATGATTTTCAATTCATATTTATCATTGTATACCTCAAGAAAAATGAAAAACCAAAAAAATTATTCTCATGATTTTTTTCCTAATTTTTGAGAAATAAAAAAAATGAAAATTTCGGATTTTTAAAATTTTTTACCTACGATTCCTTAAAGTAAAGCATACCTACACTAATAATGTAATAGGTAATCGAGTGAAATGTTATGATTTTAAATTTAAACCGTAAATTTTATCGCTTGTTTGTTAGCGCAAGATGGCTTAATGGCTTATCGAATTTTTTGCGGACAAACTATAACTTTGAGAAAGAAAAACGCATGAAAAAACTTTCTCTACAAGTCAGTATTTTTTATTTTTTTCTGTCTTCATCGCAGCCCGAAATATTTAAGAATTTAAAAAAATAATCGAAGTTTTTTTGGACTTTAGAAAATTGATTGACCTATGAACTTTTTTTAATATCAATCAGTATACTCTAAACTACTTATAAAAGATCAGCCAGTTCGCCAATTATTTGTACTCATAGTGGAAAATTTACTCCACCAACTGGGCTACTAGTAGGATTCTTATTGAAACCTAACATTTTCTATTAGGCATTTTCTACAGGAAGGCAATGCCAAAACGCGGCCTGGCGCCCAACTGTGATACACCTTGGATTATGCGAAAGGTGCCAAGGAGAAATCCCCGATAGTTAAAACAAATTAGCAAACGTATATGATTAAGGTGATAAAATATTTTACGTTGTAGGTATGTACCCTGTACGAAGTGTACATGTCATATATATTATCGACAGAGATATCGTCGGATAGATGAGCCCGATTAACTTAAACAAGCTCCGGCACAAGTCACGCATACCTTTCCAACAATTATGTTTTTTTTTAGTTTAACCCTTTTGATGTTATTAGAAATTTAGTGGTGTTAGTTATTTTTAAAAGAAACTCAATGCTTACTTTCTAAGAATCAGTATTCCGTTTTTAATGACTGTGATAGCGTCGAATTTAAATGAGATCAAAATTAGGCCGATGAGAGCTAAAAGTTCTGGTTCCGCACGGAAAGTACTTCTTGGGTAAAATTTATCTAAAATATATAATATTATAAACTGCTCAACAAAAAGATCGTACCATTTAAATTTTAGACCCATTTTCAAACTGCTGTAACTTTTTTAAAAATTAACTTTTTTGAATATCTAAAACGAAGTTTAAAACCGCGTTTCGTCTAGTTTAAGCTGTATTGCATTTAGTTTTAGTAAGATGAATATTATCATGATGTACAGTGTGATCAATAGAGTGCCGCAAAAAAACAAAAAATTCGAGTGTGTCCCATTTCAGTGGTAATTTTTTTTGGTCGTTATAATATGGGTTGTTACCAAGGTCATATCAATATCTCTAGACGTTTTTGCCAGTTTTTGAATTGAGGACCTCTGGCTTGCGATACGCTTCTAAACGTCAAATTTTGGTAATCAATTCTTTAAAAAGCTATAACTGGAAACTCGATTGACGGATTTCAATGAGTGTTTCATATTCGGAAAGCTCATTTTATGTAGATTTTTTATGTCCTAAGCACTTTTCGATAGGTTATAATTTTATGAGTATACGGGGCCAACAAATACCAAACGCGTACCTGATTTAGAAATCCTAAATATACGGTAAATTATTGAACGCCAAAGGGACCATATGTGTGTGTTTTGTTTTAAAAATGGCCCAGTTGAAGTTTGTGTCAATATCTCGAAACGATTTCTACCGTTAATCGATTTATGCTGTTTAAGTGCCTGTAAATTTATTCAGCAAAAATGCGTCGTTATTATGGCATTAGGTGTGAATGGTAGGAATTCCAACAACGTCTTAAAGTTTTAAACATTTTTAAACATAAATTAGGGTATTTGGTGTTGTACACCATGATATACGGAGTGATCAACAAAGTGCTTTCAAAAAATTTAAATGTTTAATTTTGTGCCATTTTGGATAGCAAAATGTTTTACTTATTAGAATAATATTGTTTTTTCGATATTCCTAGACGTTGTTGCAAGTCTTTATTATTAAAAATCCTAGATGAATGTAAATTTAGGATTTCCCAGTAATCCATTTTACACATGTTTTAATAAACGTTAAAAAATAAAACACTCTCATTAGATAAAATGTTTTTATAAATCTCAATTGGGTAAAATTACATTTAATAACCAATATTAAAAACAACAATAGTAACAAATAAAATTAATGATGTAACGAACAAAAAAGAAACATTAAAATTAATAATGGGTGGGTCCCCTGTGAGCCTCCTAACTTCCTCTACCCTTCTTGGCATGCTATTCACTAAGCTTGCAAGGAAGTTCTGGGAATATCGTTCCATTCCACTTTATTGCATTTGCCATGTCATCCAAGTTGTTAAAATTATGCTCTCCTTATTCAATTTTCTCTTTAATCCAACTCCATACGTGTTCTATCACATTCATATCTGGCGATCTTGCAGGCCAAATCATTCTTTCAATATTGTTATCCCTTAAGACTTCTTGGACGATTCTGGCTCTATGTGGACAAGCGTTGTCGTCCACCAAGACAAAATCGTTGCCAAAGTTTTGTGCAAAAGGAATAACAATATCCCTAACACATATCTCGATACCTTTCAGCATTCATCGATTCTCCCACCAAAACAACCAAATCTGTTCTCCCATTCAACATCACACCACCCACACAAGCAGTCCTCCACCTTCAAACGGTACCCTTGCATCCATGTTTTCTTCCAGATATCGTTCATTTCTTGCTCTCCAGACCAAAATTCGTCCGTCACTTTCATACAAATTAAACCTACATTCATCCGTAAACATGCACCTACTCCATTCTGCTATCCCCCAGTTAGCATGATCTACAGCCCAAAGCCTCCTTGCAGCTCTATGAGTAGCCTGCAAAGCAGGGCAGGCAGCACGCCTGCGCGCCTTAAGTCCTCGCTCATGAAGCCGTCTCCTGATAGTTTGTGTGGAGACCCTTACGCCACTTGCTGCTTGGAAACTTCGCAATTTTTGGTAGCATGAAGAGTCCTACAGCGATTGACGTTTCGTATTATTAGACGATCTTGCTCACTGTCGTTTTTCTGGCTCGTCCGCAGCGACCCTGTTGGCGGTAATTTACACTACCATGGGCTCGTGCTCTAGCTAGTGTCCGTTTAACAACAGATATTGTGGTGCCCACAAATTCCGCAATGTTCGGTATAGTACGGCCTTGTTGACGTAATTGCTTAGGATTAAAACTATTAGACATGTAACTACTACTAAATGTATTATTTCGGTGCTAAAAACTTACCACACTATATTTCGTAGTTCATTTTCGCTTAGTTTTGCCATTTTTAAAGAGTAAATTTACCTCTACAGAAGTTTTGTTTGACTTACAAACTGTTTTATGACAATGACATTATTCCATCGTTGCTTTTAGAAACGTATCGCTGCTATAGATAAATTCAATGTATCAAGTAAACATTTTTTTCTTTTGTAGAGGTAATTTGACTCTTTGAAAACTAAGCTAAAATCAACTAAAAAATATAGTGCGGTAAGTTTTGGAACCGAAATTACTAAAGAGTTTCAAGCCTAACAATTTTAATCTAAAACATCTTGCGCAAACAAGGCCGTTCTGTAGCTAATGTTGCGGAAATTATGGATACCATAATAAATTTGAAAGCACTTTGTTGATCCTCCGTATATCATGGTGTACAACACCAAATACCCTAATTTATGTTTAAAAATGTTTAAAACTTTAAGACGTTGTTGGAATTCCTACCATTCACACCTAATGCCATAATAACGACGCATTTTTGCTGAATAAGTTTACAGGCACTTAAACGCATAAATCGATTAACGGTAGAAATCGTTTCGAGATTTTGGGCACAAACTTAAACTGGGCCATTTTTAAAACAAAACACACACTATGGTCCCTTTGGCGTTCAATAATTTACCGTATATTAAGGATTTCTAAATCAGGTACGCGTTTGGTATTTGTTGGCCCCGTATACTCATAAAATTATAAGCTATCGAAAAGTGCTTAGGACATAAAAGATCTACATAAAATGTGCTTCCGAATATGAAACACTCGTTGAAATCCGTCAATCCATTTTCCAGTTATAGTTTTTTAAGAATTGATTACCAAAATTTGACGTTTAGAAGTGTATCGCAAGCCAGGGGTTTCCCAATTCAAAAACTGGCAAAAACGTCTAGAGATATTGATATGACCTTGGTAACAACCCATATTATAACGACCAAAAAATTACCACTGAAATGGGACACACTCGAATTTTGTTTTTTTGCAGCACTCTATTGATCACCCTGTACATCATGATAATATTCATCTTACTAAAACTAAATGCAATACAGTTTAAACTAGAAGAAACGCGGTTTTAAACTTCGTTTTAGATATTCAAATAAGTTAATTTTTAAAAAGTTACAGCAGTTTGAAAATGGGTCTAAAAATTAATTAATTTTTTTTAATTTATTATTTAATTATTTAATAATTATTTTTAATATTTTAAATTTAAAATCAAATAATATATTAATATATATATATATATATATATATATATATATATATATATATATATATATATATATATATATATATATATATATATATAATATATATATATATAATATATATATATATATATATATATATATATATATATATATATATATATATATATATATATATATATATATATATATATATATATATATATATATATAAAATATTTTAAAAATTTCTTGCTCGCTGTCTTGATTTATATGTGATTGTTTAAAAATAAATATTTTTTGTGCAAACAATTTTAACTTTTCCATGACAGTTATTTGTTTACTTTAAAGTATACACTTGATATTTTTAGACGGATTAGCAAAATGATTCGCAATGAGGGCTAATATAATAAGACCTAGAAAAAGTACAAGCAGCTGGGCATCTGAGTCCTTAAAACCTAAGAAAACACCAATTTTTAAGATTGGTGAAAATGATTTTGTAGCCAATTTGCCTCCTGCTACCCTAAGGTAATGATGATTATAGTCCGTCAGCCTATCGAAGAAAATAGTGAATATTGATTGTTTATTGATAAGTTTTACAGGATGACTGCCGTTTATTGCATTTTTTGCACTTTCTATAAAACCTACCAATAAATAATCAGTGCATATACCCATTAAAAGGGCATACTAGATACGATTGGTTCCTTTTTTTCGATGGGCTGAAGGTATATTATCTATTATCTGTTTTACACATTTTTTGTTCATAAATTTAAACAATACAAATTTTTAAAAACACTCACTCTTATTTTCAGTTACAACTACTATTCCAACAATACTCACACTCCGGCATCGAACAAAAAACTCAATGCGCCGCCAGAAAAATCGGCAGAAATAAAGAAAACTCTAATAAATCAGTTTGGAAAATATTGCGAAAACACCACCTTGCATGGATTGAGATATGTTGGAGATACTCATTTATCTTTTGGAGAACGGTATGTTGTTAACTGTTTTACTATTTACTAAATATACATCTGCAAATTAAAAAAATAAATAAATAATAACTTTTAAATTAAAAACGTCTAAAAACAAGAAAACCCGGAAAGTTTTATGGGAAAATAACACCTACCCACAGTGCGGCTATTACAATATAAAAGCAAAAGTGATTGATAAAGAAGTGGGGTTAACTACACATGCTACAACTGACGCCAAGCACAGCCATCATGAATAACGACGTAACGTCAAATGTATACGGTAGCTCAGATAAACCCATTGGCCTTTTAAATGAGGAAATAATTAAAACTTACTTTCAAAGTGTTGTTGTTTATAAAAAAGTTTACTTAACACAAAATAAATTTAATTAATATTTAAAAGAACTATCTACTTGTAAATAAAAAATATTTCAAGTTTAAATTTTTATGGGAAAAAAATTTAAAAATTTATTTTGAAAAAAAAGTTGAGATAAAAGAATAATGTTTTTAACTCTTGGGAAAGTTTTTTCCCCACTCGATTTTCCCAACGAAAAAGTAATTTGGGCACTTGTTAGGGAAACTAATCTTTCATCCGATGGGCAGTTGGGTAAAGGTCGTCTTTAATTCAGAACTGGGCCTATAAATACTTAATGGGCAATTTTAAAAATAATAAAATAAAATGTCTATCATATCTTACTATCTATATCGTACAAAATAAAGACATGTATTCAGTAAAAGGATTTAGATTTGGGCCTTGCTTAGTTGCCATAGAAATTAAAAAATGTACTAAACCGTAAAGAATCGTAAAAAAGCATAATGCGCCCAATTCTTGCGGAAAGTTTCTTTCTCGCACTTAAGTTCTTTCCCGGCAATCGCAAAAAGTATTACTTTTCGCACTTGTTAGGGAAACTAATCTTTTATCCGGTTAGCAGGCAGATGGGTAAAGGTCGTCTTCAATTTAGAACTTGGCTTATAAATACTTAATAGGCGATTTTAAAAAGAATAAAATAAAATGTGTATTATATTTTACTTAATATCGTACAAAATAAACACATGAATTTAGTAAAGGGGTTTAGATTTAGGCCTTGCTTAGTTGCCATATAAATTAAAAATTGTACTAGACCATAGAAAATCGTAAAAAGAATAATGTGCCCAACTCTTGAGGAAAGTTTCCTTCTCGCAGTTCTTGCCCGGCAATTAGTGATGAGCAAAGCAAGACCAAGACCAAGACCGGGCTAGTCTTGGTCTTGGTCTTGGTCTTGCAAGTCTGGTCTTGGTCTTGGTCTTGCAAGCCCAAAGAAGGTCTTGGTCTTGGTCTTGCACCACCCGGTCTTGGTCTTGGTCTTGGTCTTGCTGCAAGAGTCTTGCTGGTCTTGCTTTTTTTTGGTAGTAATAATTTAAACTAAGCAATCTTAAATAAAATATACATTTTTTAATACTTACAAATAAATAAAGATGGAGACTATATTTTTTGTTTTAAAATTTTAAAATATACCAATTTTAACCTTACATGCACATTTAAATTATTTGATTAAAAAGGATATTTTAAATGTAGGGGTTTATTTATTTATAGCGCTTCATTTTAGTGATAGGAAATATTTAAATTTTCTTTGAAGAAGCATATAAAATTACAATACTGAGTACTCTGAGGGCAGAAATTATTTCAACCAGATGTGAAATTTCCATAAAAATGATTCTGATATGTAAACATTGGTTTCTAATTCAAAAAAAAAGGTATTTAGGAAGCTTTTCAGTTCAAATAAACTTGTTGTGACTATGTTCAAATTAGTCAAACATTTGCCGTACAAAGTTTGTACAAATACTTTATAAACATTCTGCATATACAAAGTGACTCGATAGTGCGACAAAGATCGATATATCCGAAAACGTTCATAATGGTAACTGAATATACAAAAATTATAGAAAAAAGGGTGTAAAATGTAAAATTATTTTGTATTTCAGAATTTTCCAAAAAATCTACTACCACTCAAGAAAACTTCCTTATTTTTAGCTTTTTACCTAAAATAGAAAAATTATAGCAAAAAATTCATTTAAAAAAATCGCTACTCTGTATATTATGCTGGAAATTCTTGAACTATCATATAGGTACAATGTCGACGTAGATGGTTTTTTATATATCATTTTCGGTTTTGACAAAAATGACGTCATCATTATACTTTTGGCATTGTTTTAACTTTGCCGTATAAACCGGAAGTGAAATTTAAAATTGTAAAAAATTAAAAAAGTATTAGTACGTAAAATGACAAATATATTTTTTATTAAACCATCACTTTTACATTTATATCTTAGTTTAAAGGAGCAATCTAATGATTCCACTTCTTACAGTGTGGCACAAAAATAATGTTTTCCTGGATTTTGGAAATTTTTGTTAAAGTAAGTGGCATCCCTAGATACCTTTAAATTAAAAAAAAAACATTAGGAATAGGTAAGAAATTTTCAGCTTCTATAACTTTTGTACTCTTAGTTTTTCTCTGTCGTAAACGGTTTTGGAGATATCGAGCTTTGTCGGACCATTGAGTCACAATCTTATTATTTTTGAAACATGTTACTGAATCTACTAGTTATCGTTTTTAGATAATTTTATTAAAAAACGAAGTGATCGATTTAATTATTATTTTATTAAAAAACCTGTTACTCATAAAATAATCGCCTTTTTAGGCAGTTCTTGACACATTTTTTGTCATGTCTGTATGAAATACCTCTGTATATTGAATATAAAAATTGAATATTATAATTTAAAAAAAAAGTGACAAAAGTGCAAGAGTCTTGCAGGTCGGTCTTGGTCTTGCGTAGTCTTGCACTCCTCGGTCTTGGTCTTGGTCTTGGTCTTGCATACCCCGGTCTTGGTCTTGGTCTTGCAAGCGAGAAGGCGGTCTTGGTCTTGGTCTTGGTCTTGCTGCAAGACCAAGACCAAGACCGCAAGACCAAGACCGGTCTCGCTCATCACTACCGGCAATCGCAAAAAGTAATACTTTTCGCACTTGTTAAGGAAATTAATATTTCATCCGGTTGGCAGTTGGGTATAGGTCTTCTTTAATTCAGAACTTGGACTATAAATACTTAATAGGCAATTATAAAAATAATAAAATAAAATGTGTATCATATCTTACTTAATATCGTACAAAATAAACACAAGAATTCAGTAAAAGGGTTTAGATTTGGGCCTTGCTTAGTTGCCATAAAAATAAAAAAATAATAATAAACCGTAAAAAGTCGTAAAAAAAATAATGTTCCTAACTCTTGAAGAAAGTTTTTTTTTTTGCACTCGAGATCTTGCGGCAATCGCAAAAAGTATCACTTTCCGCACTTGTTGGGGAAACTAATCTTTCATACGGTTCTCAGTTGAGCAAAGGTCGTCTTCAATTCAGAACTTCGCCTATAAATACTTAATGGGCAATTTTAAAAATAATAAAATAAAATGTGTATCATATCTTACTTAATATCGTCCACGTGTTTTTTTTCATAACCATAAAAAATATTAAAACTGTTTTTATGTTTTCTTGCTGTTCTAGAATATTCTGGTTTATATCCTTTTCTCTGGCCATGGGCTTCGCTGCGTATTACATCTCAAACATATATACCAAATGGAAATCCAGTCCCGTGATTATAAGTTTTAGTCCGTTCGATGCCGATTTGACATCGATACCTTTTCCCGCCATCACCATTTGTAATATGAATCAGGCGAAGAAAAGTGAAGCTGAGAAAATTTTAAAAGAAGGGTAATGATTATAGCAATTAATGAATGAATAAATGAATAAACGAATGGATAAATGAATGAATGATGATATAATTTGCTTCTATGTTTCCTTGCGGTAATGTAAAAAAAAATAAAAAAGTTTAATTTTAGGTCAAATACAGACAAGAAATTGCTGGATGATGCTTGCAATGGAAACGGAACTTTTGAGAGTTCAGAAGATGTTGGTTGGACAGATCTAAGAGATTTTCTAGTTCGGGTAAGAAATTTAAATACCACAAAAAGATACTCAGGATTATATTAGATTTTAGGTAAATAAGAGTTTACTTTTAATTAACTTTTAGGTTGGAAATTCATGTTCGGACATTTTAAAAGTGTGTCGTTGGGGAAACGCTAAACTAGAATGCGACAGTCTCTTTAACAACGACCTAACGGACGAGGGATTATGTTGTTCGTTTAATCGACTGCCACCCGAAAAGATATTCCGAAATTGGTAGGTATCACCGGAATATACAGGGTGTTTATGTTTAAAAAATATTTTTTCTTTAGGAAAGACATAAGCGTTTTAAATCAGACGTATGACAGCAACGTGTACGATTGGAACGCAGAAAAAGGATTTACGGAAGCTGGCACTGAAGACTTACCTAAAAGACCATTGGGTAGATATAAATAATTTTATTTCAGTGTATAATATAATTTTATACAGTGTGATTCAAAAGTTATATTCAAAAATTTAGGTGTACAAGATGTCCCATTTTCGACAATTTTATGGGGTTTCTCCGTAATTGTGCTATCTAAAAAGTAATATAAGTGGCATGTGCTCTTGTTGGGTCAAACTAAAATGATAAAAACAAAATTTCAAAAATTTTGCTTGCCTAAAAGATATAGGGGAAAATTTAAAAAAAAAATGTCTTTTTCAGAGTGACCCTATATTTTCTTAGTAAAAAGATTGTAGCGTTTAAAGCTACAAGTTGTTTTTTTATATAGTTTTCTTCATAATAATAATATTATATTCAATTAGTATCAACGGCAATTAATTATTTTCTTATACAAATAAATTTAACGATTTCTAAACCTGTTTTATTAAGTAATAATTGCGCCACCGCTGCCCTTTTCCACGTGACGCCTGCTTGACTAAAGCCGTTTCAGATCGCTTTACTGATAACGCTTCGATTTGTGGGTACGATTTTCTCGTTTCCAGGCAGCAGATTTTGTACCGGCGAGACAGCAGGTTCTCTTTTCCTGCTCAGGCGGTTTTTATTTTGCCTAATGGCGGTTCTTCCAAATTCACATGTGATGCATTAAAATTTGCATATTTTCTTGTGGTATGGCGTGCTATGGTCAACTGGTGATGTTTTATCAGGACTATTAACGGTTGATTTGCAAACAGGTATGTTAAAATTCTAATATAGTGATAAATGCTATTTTCTTCCAAATTTCAAATCTAGTTTTATCCAAGTCATCTTGCTAATTTTGGGTGTTTTTTATAGCAGTGTGCAATGTTCATTTCCTCTGTAGGAGTAGCCACTGACTTCTTCCGTTGGTAGCCTGTAACCCGCATTTATGGTGAGTTAACTCATACTTAAAATACCCATAAATATCTGTATAATACTGAGTTTATTATCACTATAAATTGTTTGGTCTTTAGTACGAATTTTAAGGGTCCTAATACTGTTTTTCTTCAAACAGGGTTTTTTTTATGGTTTTTTGTTTTGGTAAATTCATCCAGTTTCAACAATCGTTCCTGTATGGTTTGGCTCTTCACGTGACCACTACCAGTGTAGAAGCAGGGCGTCGTCCAGCAGCCATTTTGTCCGAAACCAACAGGAAAACAGGTTTTACCTTTCCTTTTTTTATGGGGTATACCAACATCTGCGCGCCATATTTTTTGTTTACCTATTTATTTTAAAATTGAAATTTTATTAATTTTTTTAAAACTAAGTAATTAACATACATTTGATGACATGTTTCTCTTTTATTCTAATATTGTTTGTAAATAATGTAAAACAACTATCAAAATTGTAAGAACCGATCTGATAGGGAAATTGATTTTTTAGTTGATTTAAAAGGGGGTTATTTGCGCTTGTAATATTACGGATGCTTGATCAAGTACACGGTATTATGCGTATTACATCAAGAATTGAAATCCTCCCAGTCTTACTATAATTTTTGATAATTCCGATCCTTCAGGTGCAGCAGATACGATTTCGCGAGCTTTCGCAAACAGAGGTTGATCAAAAGTAATTATGCAAACTGTATGGTTGTAACGTTTAGCATCTTCTAAAGCACAAAGTAAAGTTGTGTATATAGTACTGTAATTACTTGCAGGCTGTTGAACAAACGGCAGAAATGAAATTTTTGATTTTGAAAAGTCTACAATATTACTAGTCACGTGTTCAATGTAACCATTCCAAACAGGTAAAGGAAAACTTTTGCATTTTCCATAGAACCATATCACATCAACTTTCTTAAGAAAATATACTTTTGTTTCATTTTCGTATTCAAAACCTCGCACTTTTATTTTGCTATATCCTACTACGTCAGTATTTTGATAAACCTGTATAGGTACATGAGCCTTGGCTGCAAAATCTTTAGCTGAAAAAACTTCAATTACTCGCGGCATCGGCTGTTCTTGTAATACCGAATCTTTGGGAGTTACAATTTGTATAATACCCATGATATGAAGCGTATTATTACCGTCCAAAGTATTTACATTTATATCAGCATTATCTGCGACATATTGAACAAATGTGCCAGTTTCTGGTGATAAGATGTGAGGTGGGCGACTGAAAACTGCTGCTGCTTCATAGTTCATTGTTTCACTGTAAGATGAACATAAACCAAACGAGGAAAAAAATTTGTATAAGACGTTTTGAACCAAACCGCCGATGGAAAAAAACTGAAAGACCCAGTTGTAATTTAGATTTAAAGGATCTAGGCCGAACAGCAGTCATTATGCTATGACTAATATTTGTGCAAACTAACTTTAAATGATCCAAATTATGACGCTTGTTTTTAAGAATGACTTGTTCCAAAGAAAGATAATGATTCGGGAATATCGTTATTTATATCTTCAAACATTCTACCCGGTGGCGAGTACATAGTATTATCAAACACACAAGATTGAATATCTTCTCGAGTAATTTCTGCCGCAGCTTTCAAAGTTTTCCACCGTTTTTCCTTTTCATTCAAGTTTTTATTATCAGACCAGGCTTGACTTAAAATGTCTTGGTAATTGTCTACAAAACAAATAAATGTTAATTTTCCAGGCTTTTCTGTTATAATAATTCTACTACCATATTTTAATTTCAATCGTATTTTTATAATACCGTTTTCTAAAGCTACATTTTGGCAAACATTCTTCAATTCATCCAAACGAAAACTGGCAGTCATCGCTACATTCAATGAAATTGAAAATTTTCTCCATTGCAGAGTTTATAGCCTCACTTTGAGGACGGCCAATTTTACCGCCAGTATTAGGTCTCAGGAAGGATTTATAACAACTGTCATGGTATTTAGCGTCAGCAGCGACTAAATCATACTCAAAATTAATACGCGCAAAGACAGCTTTTGACACATCATCAGAACGATCTTTAGCTAATTGTAAAATTGAATCTTTGAATGTAAGTGTAGAAACTTTATGAATTTTTCGACGATAATTCAGCGCTTTCTTTTTTTCTGCACCTTCATCCGCTTCATCGCCACAAAATAAGCAGTGTTTTTTTAAACAAAAGCCGGATTCACTTACTCGCGCTCTAGTACGAGGTGGACTTACTTTTGAAGTACTGGCCTGTTCTTCCTCATGTTGTCTTTTTGCTGCAGAGATTGAAGTTTTCCGGGTGTATGATTTTCTGCAAACCACGTGAATTGTAACGGACTTTTGATTTCTTTAATAATCAGCAAACTCATCATTTCTCGCAACACTTGCATCGATTAAAGTTGGCATTCCACGACTAACCACAACAGTTTCATCTTCAGTCAAAAGTTTATTGCAAATAAAGCAAAATTGTGTCATTTTTTTTAAATATTGATTAACACAAACTATAATAGTAGACGCTTGTAATAAATACGTATATTCACTCGAAATGCACGTTTAACACTAAAAGAAGCAGGTACGTAAACGACACCACGCGGACAAAAGAATAACCAGATGTTATTCAAGGCCATACAAGTAGAGGGGATTCTGTAAGGGACTGGCGGTCTGTTGAGAGTATATATTTTCTTCGAATAGTATAATGTATACATATAAGAGACACAAGCAGGCATTTCTGCTTGTTGAGTACCTGAATATGTATGTACGTGGCATATATGTGCATATAATGTATAACGTTATTCTTACAAGCGCAATATCTGGGGAATGGTAGGTCTTACAGAAAAAATCATAAGAACCATTTTTATAGAGAATTTTGAGATCTACAACTTTGCTCTGAGGTACTTTTTCGATAAAACTTACGGTTTTCGAGAAAAATCCGAAAAACCTAAAATTTTGACCTTTGGGCCCGAATAAGTCCCTTAGCACACATGGGACCGATGGGGACTTTTGACACTTTCTTTTTTACGGTAAAACTAAGGTGTCTACGGAAATTTAGCTCTGTCGGACTTTTCTTTATTTCATCTCTATTTTTATGTCTAAATTGACCGGACTACATTCTGAAATTAACATTTTTTTAAATTTTTTCTCTTGTCTCCTAAGGAAGGAAAAAATTCCAAATTTTGATTTTACCATTTTGAATTTGACCCAAAAAAGCACATAATGAATGTATTACTTTTTTGATAGCACTAACTATTACGGAGATATCCTATAAAAGGATCGAAAATGGGACACCCTGTAGTTGGCTTTGAATGATTGGTAATTGATAGTGCGTTAATTTAAAATAAAAATATTTTAAAAAATAAAAATTATTTCAAAATCGTAAATTTTGGTCTTTATTGTAAAGGCCAAGGTCTTTCATATTCCTCTTGTAATTCTTGAAATTTGGAAAAAAAATTAAGCTTATTAAGTTCTGATATTCTGAGGTTTTAAAAGTATTATCCCACCAAAAACACTTACGTAAAATAGGGGCCAAGTTCCTATCTAAAAATCTCATCTAGTTCAAGAATTTTTAAAATTTTAAAATCTACACCACATAAATACCAGATACTATGAGCCTCAAGAGGAACACACAGAAAATTTTTATTTTGAAATTTACAAAAAAAGGTGATTTTTTTTGCAGCACTCTCAGAGAAAAATTTTTTCATTATTAATTCAAAAAGAAGTCATCTATTTGTATTTTTTTTTCGTGAATTTGTTCAAATTTCATTGCAAATCCCAAATTTCAAAAAAATATCTGCATTTTTCTTAAATTTAGAGGCATCTGAATTATGATTAGAAAATTGATGAGTAAAAAAAACCTAATAAAAATACTTATGTGAAATTACATACCAAATCTCATACCTTCAAGTAAAACAACAACGAAGTTATGATAGGGAGAAAACGTGCTGAAACTTTTCGTGTGAATTAAACAATGCGTGCGGCAGACCGGTCCTGGTGTCTGAATCGTGTTTTTAGTAGAGTAACCCTTTAACATTTTATGATAAATTTTGATTCACCCTGCACATATTTACATTATTTTTTTGTCCTGTTCCACATCATCATGAATTTATATCATTAGGTGCTGGTGCTCACTTGGGACTATCCATTGTACTAGATGCAGAAGTGGATAATTATTACTGTTCTTCAACCCGCAGCGCTGGATTTAAGGTAACAAAAACTTAAATATTTTGGCCAAGTTCTCCATTGACATTTTTTGCTCCTCTTTCCCCTATCCATCATATGTCACGTGTTTCATCAGCTGACCATCTCAAAGTCTTCCCATTGGTCAGTTACATCATGGTTACTGACTATTAGCTGTTTGTATGTGTATATTTGTATATTTTGTTATTTTTAGGTAATCCTATCAAATCCAGTAGAAACTCCTAAAATGGCGGATTTTGGATTCCTCATAAGTCCAGGTTTCGAGACGAGAATATCGATAGAACCATCAGTAAGGGAGGCAACGAGCACATTAAGGAGTATTCCTATCGAAAAAAGGCAGTGCTACTTTTCAAATGAGCGACCGTTACAATATTACAGGTAGAAAGTAGGGATTTTAGAAAATAGAACACATTTAAAATTAGTCTTCCAAAAACCGTTCTTGTTCCTGAAGTCTTGGTCTTGTTCTTGCATTTTTGCAAGACCAAGACCAGGACTGCCTAATTGTAGTAAGAGCAAGAACAACACTGGGCCTGTAAGATTTTTACGTTTCGCAGTTAAGTCAAACTGAGATTTGGGCGTTATTGAGTATTTGGTTTCGATATTAATATACAATCTCTAGTATCGGTATCAAAACCACAATTCCTTCCATCTATTACCAAAGTTAGTCATTATAACACTAAAAGCACTTGTATTATTATATTTTGTAAGTTGAGTTTTAATCAGATAAATAAAAAAAGATCTGTGTACATAAGTAAAATGTAGCACAAAATATTTTTTTTCTAGCAAAGATAGCGAAATAGTCATTAACAAAAATACCTTGTGGATCTAACGTATTTATAGCACAGAAAACACAGAAGGAAAACTTAAATAATTAAAGCACTAAAGTTGGCTCATTATACCGACACAACGATACTGGGTTGATGGAGACAGGGTCGGCCTAGTATATATTTTTTTACCTGCTCTGCAAATAAACCGATCCATCATGTTTTTTTTTCCAGATTTATATTCGTTGTAATATTAATATAAAAGCGCTTACTGGTGGTAGGAAAATTGTTCGTATTTTTTATTTGCACCCTTAGCAAGTGTTTAGAATATAATTATGTATAGTCTGTCTCAAAGTATATCACTATGGCTTTTGACGGACAATACACCAATAAACCTTTAACGATTTTATTACCCATTATTATTGGGTAAACCCATTATTTCATAATGGCAGGGGTGGGCCAGGTATTTCTTGAGTATTGACCAATAGATATATAAATATTCCGGCTAATATTTTAGTGGCAGTGTTGAATAACCGTTTTTACTGTGCGTTTCGAAAAAGTTGTTTTACGAAAATATTACTATGTCGCGTCGAAATCGTTTGTCATTAGATGCAAAACAGGTTGTGAAAAATGTGTATGAAACTTTAATCAGTAGAGGACAAATTAAACAGGAAGGTTTAAAAGAAACCTGTCTACTTACAAAAACTTCAATATCATCGATAAGGGATATTACTATTGGTGAAGAATTGAACAAAAGAAATAAACGTAGTGATTTTCAATCTCACCATATAGACAATAGTGATCAGGATTTAATAAGAAGGAAAATATATTGTCTTTATGGACGCGGAGTTGTTCCTACCCTGGATAAACTGAAAAAAAAAGCTAGACGAAGACGAAACCAATATAAATATTAGCCGTGCCATCCTCCATAGAGTTGTTTGTAAAATGGGATTTAAATACCACAAAATAGACAAAAGACAAGTAGTATTGGAATCGCACAGATTACGCACTTGGAGATTTAATTACCTTCAGGAAATTAAAAAATATAAGCTAGAAAACAGATCCATAATTTACCTTGATGAAACATTGTTCGATACACACGACACAGTATCCAAAAGATGGGTTGATTCCAGTAAAAACTATCAGAAGAATATTAAAGATTTTAGCTTGGATTATCATGAGGATACAAGGGCAAAACTTTTTAAAAACTGGTTTCAAAACTATCTTTTAAAAATTATTTCATACAACAGTGTTATTGTCATGGATAGATGGAAGCTACCACAGCCGTCTGCTAAACAAAGCACCAGCTTCAACAAGTCCAAAAACTGAAATCCAGGAATATTTGTTATAAAAATATATTTATTTTAAATTCAGTTACAATAAAGCGCAATTTTTGGAAGTCCTAAATTCATATGCAATTAAAAAACAATATGTATGTGATAATTTGGCTGAACAGGCTGGGCATACTGTCTTACGTTTTCTCCGTATCACTGTATATTTAACCCCATAGAGCATTTGTGAAACCAAGTAAAATCAAAGATCAGAGCAGAAAATGTTACACCTACTTTAAGTCCCTGTGTTATAAATTTGATAAAAAATGTAATTACCAACATACCAGTTGAGAGCTGGAAAAATTCAGACCAGCACATTATAAAAATTGAGGACTCTACATTTCTATACAAAACAATATAAATCCTATTGTAATTAATCTCAATGATAACTCTGCTAGTAAAACAGAATTAGATTTAGATATTTAGATTAAAAATATAATTATGTATAGATAAAATGGTTATAAATTTTTTAAAACTTTGCATATATTTAATTTTTTAATGTAATTTTAAGATTATACGTACCTAAATAAACAATAAATTATAAATCTTTATATTATTAGAGTCCGTCTTTGATGTTCTGTCCTTTAATACCTACTGA